>CM059187.1:59641773-59950347 GCA_030323885.1 Branchipolynoe longqiensis | reverse complement strand
CTTAGATGTTTCCAGGATGTAAAACCCCAACAAACAAGACACTAATAGCGGCAGTGTGACCAATGAGACCCTCAGTCCATGGTTAGTTCTAAATACCTCTTAGAGAATATGTTGTTTCATGCTATATCAATTGTAACTAGTAATATTTGATCATATTAACTGTGTACACACGTAAGGTTGTTTTTGACCTGTCGCATCCCCTTAAAGCCCCGGTCACATAGCCATTAGTGGACATAGTTGAACGTAGTGGAGGCTCACATGGTTGAAAGTAGTTGAACGTAGTTGAACGTACTGGCATCTGGACTTGTCCCTGATGTTAACTTGGTAATAACTTGGGTGAGCCGTGATTTCCGAGTTAATTTTTGGACATGTTCAAAAGAGCAGTATGTTAGAAGCTGAATTTGCATCCGTGATGCTAGCATACTCTAGTTTACTCTATCATAATCTAGCATACCCTTGCATACTCTAGCATACTTGGATGAACATTGTGGAGGCTAACATAGTTGAACGTAGTTGAATGTAGTTGAACATACCGGCATCCGTACCATATCGTATTTATCCGTACCTTAATGTATTTATCCATACCAAAACCTTCCGTACCTCAATGTATTTCAACCTAGTTTAACATACTTACAGCACGTTTGACCCATGTTAATCTATCTTACTGATCACTACATCCACTAACGGCTATGTGACTGGGCCTATAAATGGGCAAATATGTAATGGAGCATATATACCGTTAAACCGACTGTCAAACTATATATTGCATGGGCACCCCACCTGAACAGCCACGCCCCGGGTTCTATTTCACCCACAGGTAATAAGCTGCACCGTATTTGAAGTATCCCAGCACTGTAAATTTACCCGCATCTGCATATTACAAAGCACGGGTATTAACGCGCTGTGTTTTTTCAATATGCAGTAAAACCTCTCTAAATCGACCGTCCATGGGACCGACTTTAAGTGGTCCATTTAGGGAGGTGGTCGGTTTAGAGAGTTAGAATATGCTTACAATGGTATTGTTGGGACCCAAATAAAGCGATCGATGTAGGGCAGTGGTCGATATGTGGAGGTGGACGGTTAGGGAGGTTTTACTGTATATATATAATGCACATATACAATTAGAAAAAGAGAATTATAATTTGCCTGTTAATGTTATGCGAGTATCATTGTGAAAGCTCAGAGAATATTAATGTAATTCTAAAAAAAGTCCTTTATAATTTAACTGCTAACTGAAAATTAATATCTACAGTAAAACCTCTCTAAATCGACCGTCCATGGGACCGACTTTAAGTGGTCCATTTAGGGAGGTGGTCGGTTTAGGGAGTTAGAATATGCTTACAATGGTATTGTTGGGACCCAAATAAAGCGATCGATATAGGGGAGTGGTCGATCTGTGGAGGTGGACGGTTATAGAGGTTTTACTCTATATGTAAACATAGACTACAGAGAATGCATTAATCCTCACAGCAATGGCTCAAACTTAAAGCGTAGTTTGCAGAACGGCGCGCCTTCGTTGGAATGTAATTAGTCAAATAACGGAGAAAGAATACACCATGGAAATAAGGTATTTTGGTGGACATTTTCATGAGTCTCTTTGAAGCCATCTCTTTCCCGCAACAGACATGCTCCTCAGTGCCCGTCCCAAGTCGTACGATGTCGGCGTCTCGGATATCCAGGTATTCTAATTAAGGAACTTTGATAGTGGAAAACACCCGTCAGACATCTCATTACAACGGAGCGCACCCGGATGCGCTTTCGTTCTAGCCGGCTTTGTCAAGATGGGCGATGAATGAGGAATAATGCGACATGTCCCAGATTGGTGTCAGTTCTATAATTATTAGCCAACTACCGAGCACTGGTAACACATATGAAAGGTGTGAGAGTCTGATGCACAATTGGCTTGGTTTATCAGAGTTTTGTATTCTAGCAACATTTCAGGCCGATTTGTGACAGCTCGCACTGATTGTGATTCACTTTGTGGCCTGGAACTATGACATGATATCCCACTCAGTCACATTATCCTGATTCTGAGCCAATCAGCCCTGAAAAGCACCAGGCAAGGTCGCGACAAGTAGCAATTTTGTAAGTGTTTGGTTTTGATTTGTCCACGGATTGATCCCATGACTTTCAGCAAGAGAAGCTGGCACTTAACCTACTTGGCCAACTTCTGACACAACTGTGATATTTTTACATATGGGAGAAAATGCAACCAGAAGTACAGAAAGGTAATATGGCACCTCTAATGGTTTGCTCGTTCTGTATTATATAGTGCATCCCAATAACCACTCTCCGTGATTTGGAACAGCTGTACGGTGGGTGTCTAGCAGGCATAACTCAGGGCAGCCATTTGAAACGGAGTCTCAGGCATGGAGTAGTCTTCAGTCGCAAGACGAAACAGACCTTCAGCTATTTGAGAAATATCATGACCCAAAAGGTTGACATGCAAATGTCTTCTCAAATGCTGGTCAACGAAGATTTTGTTCTGCAAATAACTCCCACCAGGCAATACATGCGCGCGCATGGCCTGGGTGATTAGTGAGAAGTCTTAAGTAAAGCTTCTTTTATTTAGCACATTCATTTTTATCATTGGCTATTGGACTTCAAACGTATGCTCATTCTGACATATTTCTTTGGAGGAAACCTGCTGCTGCCACATAGGCTGCTCTTTCCGATAAACAGCAAGGGGTCTTTTATATTCACTTTCCCACAGACAGAACAGCACACACCACAGCCTTTGATGAACCAGTTGTAGATCACTGGTTGGAACAGAAAATAACCCAAACTGAAAATGGATCCACTGGGAAGGATCGATCCGATAGACACCAATATTGACAAACTGTCTAATAGTGAAAACAAATCTATTCAGACTTATCCATGATAGGCAGTATAAATCTTCAAGAAAAAAACAAGGTCCGTCCGAGGTCAACACGAGGATCAGGTTTATTCTTTGTTTGTTTTTATTTTAGTTTGAAAACGCATGTACTAGTTTACCTGTGAAATGACCTCTTTACCAGCGGTTTGCTATTGTAGGTTACCCTGGTTCCTAATTAGGTCAGGGCATGGGTGACTAATTAGGTCATCGTGGCGCTAGTGATAGTGGTATTCTAAGTAGGAAGTTGGATTTTATCGGATATTAGATATCCTCTATGACAATTCCAGCGCAAGCTATATCAGAACCAAATGTAAGGCGAGAACCCTGTAGAAACTCTTTGGTCATCAGGACAAATTCAATAAAAAGATTCGCCCCGATCTTGCAGTAGGCGTAAACAACAACCCATTAGAAAAAGTGGTGAAATGCTTGGTAAATGAAATGAACACACTTATTCATAATTTAAGAGGCGAAATCTATTCTTCACATACCTCTCTATATTTACCCGCTACTTTTGGAAGAATCATTTATTAAATAACAACAATTAATAAGACTTTTAAACTTGAATTGAGAGCATTTAGCGACCGCCATCTTGGTTGTTTTGCATTCTCTCTCATCTCATCAACTCTGTGCCAATATATATAGACACTGAATGAGGGGACCAGTAGTTCATCTTCTCTGATTGATTGATACCAAACAGTTCTCCCTCAGTTTTAGACATGGTTTTCATTCGCCGCTACTCTGGGTAGGGGTGAATCTTTTATCTAGCCAGATAGCACACCACACAGCTATGTACAAGCCCATGATACGTAAATAGGAGTAGGCTGGTCTAGTAGTAAGAGAAGAAAAACTAAATACATATATGCCACGAAAATCCAAAAAAAATTACATAGGCTACTAACCGTACCAACCAACTATCTATCTGCTAATGAAATGCAAGCAATCAAATACCTTATCAGCAGCTACTGTGTGATAAGATAACACCAAGACTACAGCTGGCCAGCATTGAAAACAAGTCTAAATACCCAGGATTATATGCTATGTACAGAATAAATACAGCCTCAATGAAAAAAAAAAAGAATCTTTAATAAAAGAAATCTAAGGACCAATGTGCTTTAGTGGAGGGTAGGGATGCGAGACACACTGCCACACTTCCGGTTGTGTCCACACTCTGGAAGGAACAAGCAGACAGGAGATCAGATTATGTACGGTGTAGAGTCTACACACTATGACTGGGCTGGAAGACCTCCTGTAGCAGACCAGACGGGATGACCGAATGAGTTGAGCGTCCGTCTCCCGTTTCGGTAGATCGTTTCGGTAGATCGTGGGATTCGAAATGGTGTGACTTTATTCAGGTTTACACTGAAGGGCCACGAGATGGCAATGCTGTAGCCTCTGCTACAGTGTTTCCATCTGAAATAATGTCCAAGAGATTACATGATTCGACGTCTATTTTTACAGTTGATGCTCAGGCAATTACAGACTCACTTTCCTGTCTCCAAGCTTTGCAATAAATGAAGCTGGGGATGGTGTGTCCTTTTATCCTCAAAAAAGAAAATTATTTTCTGTTGGGTGCCCAGTCATGTTGGAATTGGGGATAATGAAGAGGCAGAACTGGCTGCCAAGGCTGCTTTGGCATTGCCCCATGCCAACATGGGCATACCATGTACAGATTTTAAATTTCACATTGAAAAATACATCATGTCTAACTGGCAAGATGGATGGAATGACGCGGGAACAAGCAAACTTTCTTCTGTGAAGCCAGTCTTGGGAGATTGGCAGTCCTCCTACCAATGAGATGGGTCAAGACGGGATGAGGTTATCCTCCGTCGCTCTTGTATTGGTCATACTTTGTTGATGCATAGCTTTATTTTGGCTGGGGACTGTCCGCATCAGTGTGAGCACTGCCGATGTATAATGACAGCGCATCACAGTTTGGTGAGAAGATGTCCTCACCTAAAACCAGTTAGAGATGATGTATTTGGAAATGAGGATGTGATAGAGTCGTTCTGATTCCATCCGCAACTCATTATTAAATTCTTGAGGGAAACTGGTTTTGACCAAAATTTCATGTCATTTACTGCTGATTTTATTTATCATATACCACTTCTGATGTCACCAGCTTTGTGCACTCTTTGGCATACATTTCTGTTCTCTAGTTTACTTTTTGAAATATGTTAATTGGTTCATTAAGATATATCTAAGCCCTGTATGGCTCCCAATAGCAGATGTCCACTTTTTGTGCTGGGGGGCCTTAAACAAACAAACAGACAAACTCATCGAAAAAGCATGAATTGAAAATAAAAACAGTGAAACCTCGGTTTTTGAATATGATTAGTTCCTAAATGTTGTTCGTAAACCAATTTATTTCTAAACCAAAATCAATCTTTACATACAAAACAAATGGATTAATCTGTTCCTCACCCCAAATGTAAGCTTTTTATACCTGAAACATGCATAAAATATGGCACAAAATGAATAACAAAAGATCATGCATAAAATTGAACTTAAGCTGCCATATTTCTAGATTAATCAGATATCTTCTTTATTTGATGAAATTGTCTTCCTTATTTGATGAAAAAAATGACTCCAAAACCTCAGTTAATGCAATTTCATGACAAGTGACCACAATGCCATGAATATATATATATAGGCCTCTATATATTTATATATATATATTCATATATATATATTAGTATGTATATATGTGTGTGTTTATAAACTGATATGGCATTTGGAAACTGATGCACTTTTGGTTAGAAAAATATGTTCGCAAACCGATTTGCTCGAAAAGCCAGCTGTTCAAAAAGCGATGTCTCAATGTATTATACAAAAGCAATAGACAAGTCAAATATGTAATAAATTATGAATTAATGTGCAGGGCTGTGGTGCTACATACGAGGAAGGGGGGGGGGTGGCTTAAGGCACCTTTTTCTCCATTTGCATTCATCATGTAGCATTCCCGGTAGGTGACAGAAACAGCAGTGCCGGTGTATCTACTGCAGCAGGTCGATATCGAATAGAAACCAGGCACAGCCTCGCCAACTCATCAAGCAGTGCCCATATGTTGTGATTGTCTACTGCGGTATGTCATTGTGGTTCCACCTCTCACACTCGCTAACTGCACATCACCCACACTACACAAGATGTGATTAGTGGTGTGGAGTTGGAAGTATGATGCTATGAATCCCAACTCTCTCTCTTACACCGCTAACTGCACATTACCCATTACACGAGGTGTGATTAGTGGTGCGGAGTTGGAAGTATGAAGCTATGACACCCAACTCTCCCTCTCTTACACACACTAACTGCACATTGCCCACTACACAAGGTGTGATTAATGGTGCAGAGTTAGAAATATGCCGCTGTGGCACCCTACTCTCTCTCTTACACTTGCTAACTGCACACTTCCCACTACACGACATGTGATTAATGGTGCAGAGTTGGAAGTATGCCGCCATGGCACCCAACTCTCTCTCTTACACCCACTAACTGCACATTGCCCACTACCCGAGGTGTGATTAATGGTGCAGAGTTAGAAGTATGCTGCTATGGCACCCCTACTCTCTCTCTCTTACACCCGCTAACTGCACATTTCCCACTACACGAGGTGTGATTAATGGTGCAGAGTTAGAAGTATGCCGCTATGGCACCCAACTCTCTCTCTTACACCTGCTAACTGCACACTGCCCACTACACGACGTGTGATTAATGGTGCATAGTTGGAAGTATGCCGCTATGGCACCCAACTCTCTCTCTTACACATGCTAACTGCACACTGCCCACTACACGATGTGTGATTAATGGTGCAGAGTTGGAAGTATGCCGCCATGGCACCCAACTCTCTCTCTCACACCCGCTAACTGCACATTTCCCACTACCCGAGGTGTGATTAATGGTGCAGAGTTAGAAGTATGCCGCTATGGCACCCTACTCTCTCTCTTACACATGCTAACTGCACACTGCCCACTACACGATGTGTGATTAATGGTGCAGAGTTGGAAGTATGCCTCTATGGCACCCTACTCTCTCACTTACACCCACTAACTGCACACTGCCCACTACACGATGTGTGATTAATGGTGCAGATTTAGAAGTATGCTGCTATGGCACCCTACTCTCTCTCTTACACATGGTAACTGCACATTGCCCACTACACGAGGTGTGATTAATGGTGCAGAGTTGGAAGTAAGCCACTATGGCACCTTACTCTCTCTCTTACACCTGCTAACTGCACACTGCCCACTACACGACGTGTGATTAATGGTGCAGAGTTGGAAGTATGCTGCTATGGCACCCTACTCTCTCTCTCTTACACCCGCTATAGGACAGGAATTTGGTGCTTTCATCACACCAATAAAAACATGTTGAACTCAATCTACCTTATTTTGATTAAATGTTAATTGTGTTTTCTCTCTTGAAATTGACAACATGTTCCATATACAATACACATATAAAGGATTACATAAATATTTCCAATCTACTAGAATATACTGCGTTCCACTGCTACATTATCCAGTTGTTTAATAACATTTAAGCAAACTCTGACCATAGTTCCTTCACCGCAATCATCGAGAGGCTCACCCTGCGGTTGGTTGGTTCTTGGAGTTTTATGTCTGGCAACATCTAAGGTCATATCAGGATGAGTACTGACTTATGGCGACTTTATAGTGCTGCCCCTCTAATAAATCAGTACACTGGCACCATGACCAGATATCCCACTCAGTCACACTATCCTGACACTTAGCTAACCAGTCATTGCCCTATCCTATTAATGCAGAGTGCCAGGCTAGGAAGTGACAAGTATCAATTTTAAAGTCATTTTCTTGACTCAAACGGGAACCCAACTCCTGACCTCCAGCACGCGAGGCCCGCGCTCTACCGATTAGGCCACCGCGCCCGGTCTCCACCTGCGAGTTGTGAGACTTGGTGCCCGGAAGGACTTTCCGATGTTGAACCAACTTTAAACCAACTTTTAATTAAAAGTATTTTTTCCGAAATGTGGATAGCGTTATACCAAAACACCGGTTGAAACTAGGGTGATTATCGTGTCAATTAACTTGAAATCAACACTGCAGATCCTACACTAATCCGAAGCTCAGCGTGACGTGAGTGTGCTGGTCGACAATAGGAAAATCCATTTTCTTGATTTGCTTGGGCGATAATAGAAACTAAACCTTCCAGCATTCCCTAGCATTTCATAGAAAGATATGGGATGGTCTAGTTGGTAAAACGCCAGCTTCCGTTGCGGAAGGTCGGGGGATGAATTCCTGGCCTAGTCAAATCAAAGACGGTCGCCCAGTGTTCTACTCGTTGAGCTTTCTTATATATTTAATATTATATTAATCTTGTGTTCATGATGTATTATGTAATGCTAATAATCTATGAATAATGACGACCAGAAAAGTGTTTGATGTCCCATATAAAGCCCCGGTCACATAGCCGTTAGTAAAGGTAGTTGAAAGTAGTTGAACATAGTTAAACATAGTTGAACGTACAGGCATCTGTACTTGTCCACAATGTTAACTTGGTAATAATGTGGGTGAGCCGTGATCTCCGATTTAATTTTTGGACATGTTCAAAAGAGCGGTATGTTAGAGGCTGAATTTCCATCCATGATGCTAACATAATCTAGCATATTCTAGCATACTCTAGCATGCCCTAGCGTACTGTAGCATACTTGGACGAAACCCTGGTCAGATAGCCATTAGTGGACATAGGTGAACATAGTGGAGGCTAACGGAATTGAATGCTGTTGAACATAGTTTAATGTACCGGCATCCATACTGTAATGTAATTATCCGTACCTCGACGTATTTATCCATACCAAAGCCTGCCATACCTTAACATATTTTAACAGAGTGACATGTTTGACCCACGTTAATCTATCCTACTGATCACTACGTCCACTAATGGCTATGTGACCGGGCCTTACGAAACGAAAACCCACATCTGTCCCTTTGTGGATCGCGCATTATGATATAGCCGAGTGGGTAGGCCGCTCACTTCACTTGTCGAAAGATATGGGATAAATCACCAGCCGACTTAAATCAGAGACTTATACTTCTAGATATGACACTTGTTGCCATTTAGTCTGCCGCTCGACATCACTCATCACTAAGCACAGCACAAAGACTGGTTGGCTCAGTATCAGGATAATGTGACTGAGTGGGATAGTGGGCTCACGATACTAGCATCCCATTGGGGCTGAACTGTGAAGTTTGCATCAGTATACATTCTCACAAGTCTTGATATGACCCTAAAGGTTGCCAGGACGTCAAGTCCAAATAAACCAATCAGAGAGAGATATAGATCACACCGTTTATTCACGGACAGTAATATGTCATTATGGTCTCTCTCTATATATATATATATTTCTTTTTGAACAGAAATCCCGGTTCCAAATACAAGGATGGCGGCAATATTCTAATATTAATGCGATTACCTCATTAAAGTGCATATCCCAATGGTTTTAAGTTTCTGCCATGTTTTGTGATAGATTATAGCGATCAATGTAATATATTTATCTCACAATAGTCTGAAGCAACTTTTATTATAAATTGCTAACCTTGAAGATATTTGAAGTGAAGCAATGCAAAATTAATGTTGGAAAACACATTGAAATGCTAAGCACCATAGGTTTGTTTTTTTCTTGAAGATTTATACTGCCTATCATGGATAAGTCTGAACAGACTTGTTTTCACTATTAGACAGTTTGTCAATAGAAAGTCTGAGACTACACTTTTACCGACCCAAGGGATTTTTAACTTCCCACACCACATAGACATGGTATGAGAGCAACCAGCCTTTGATGATGCTGTAAGTTATACACAATGGTGGACATTCAAATTGGCCGAGGTGGGGGCATGGAGAATCAAACCACCGATCATCAAATTAGGAGTCCGACCTAGAAAAAAGTAAGACACTCTAACCACTCAACCACAGAGAATACCACGTTTCGGCAGTGATAGGTTCTATTCAATTCCCTTAACATTCCATTTAATTCAGCAAAACTGATTATTTCCTTAAAGTAATTACATATATAAATATGCATACAGTAAAACCTCCCTAACCGACCACTTCCACAGATCGACCACTCCTCTCTATCGATCGCTTTGTTTGGGTCCCAACAATACCATTGTAACCATATTCTAACTCCCTGAACCGACAACCTCTCTAAATGGACCACTTAAAATCGGTCCTAAGGTCGGTCGATTTAGAGAGGTTTTACTGATATACATACATACAAATATATATCCTATATATACATACCCACTACAGAAAGCAATTGTTGTATCGATTAGGTCTCACCACATCATTAGATTCATGGTTGTTATGACATTGAGGAAAGCAGTTTAAAGATGCCTTTTCAAAAGCCTCAGCCTCCTGACATAGCACTATGCTACAAGACTGAGACAGAACACCAATTAAAGTAAACACAACAAAACAATACAGAAATACCGCGAGTTCTGTGACTCGGATTCATGAGTCCGTCTACTGACGCCATCGCTCGGACAGGATGGACTTTAGACCAACAGTGGCACCCAATTGTTTTGTTGTTGTTTCTTTTGGTTCATTAGTTGTTTAAGCAGGGGAAATTTCAGTCATAGACGACTGGTCTTCCTCATTCCACTGCTGGTCGATAGAAAGCTTGAGCCTACACTTTTACTGACCCAAGGGATTTTTAACCTCCCACACCACATAGACATGGTATGAGAGCAACCGGCCTTTGATGACGCTGTAAGTTATACACAGCGGTGGAAATCCAAATTGGCAGAGCTGGGGGCACAGGGAATCGAACTGCCAACCCTCAGATTAGGAGTCTGACCTAGAAAAAAGTCAGACACTCTAAACACTCCGCCACAGAGAACGCCACATGTTCCTGTAGTTATCCTGCTTATCTCACTGCCTTAATAAATTATCAGAGAAGCATTTAGAAAATGAACCAATGTTGGCAGGGGAGGCAATTGTCATTGTGTGTTTTGTTGTTGAATCCCCAGCGGCTCCTACACGGCTTGCCACCAGTGCCCCCCTTCACTAAGCCATTTGGTGGCTGATTAATTTGCCTTACTTCCCCTTAATTTAGCCCCAATTGAGTCCCTTCAGGAGCATTTCTAATTGCATTTTGTGGGCTATGCCTGGGTTCTGAATTATCACTATCAGTACAGCTTCATGAATGGATGAGTTTAGCAAGTTTTGAATTTTGAGTAATTCTAGGTACAGTATAACCCCGTTAGACCAAACTTGAAGGGACCCTATAAATTTGTTTGGATTAACCGATCATTGGTTTAACCGAGCTTTGACTTTGACTTGGCTTTGGCAAAAACGGGGGTGCATTATGAATGTACAATATATGTGGACACTATGATTATTAGTTTCTGCATGCTTGCCAATTTAGGATGTTATGGGAAGATACAATGTATTCCCATATAATCATTATATACCTGTCAGCGCATAAATATTCCAACCCTTCTTTGTTGATAGCATGAATTTCACTCACAGGCCGAGGAAGTTTGATGATGTCAGTGGCACAAACTTTGTGTATACTGATATATGTCATAGACTGTGTCGTCATGTAGGCTATGACTGGTTTCGCCTGGTCTGTATGGAACGCGCATGAAGACCAAGGCAGGGAAGAGGAAGCCTTCACTTCACCGTTTATTCCTTGTTTTCATCTGCTCTCTGTATATATATATATACATATATATATATTTATGGCAGAATCTCGAAAGCATTAACATAGCAAAATTTGTCAAGGAAATTATTCTAGATTTGATCTACGATAATTTAATTTAGCTACTAAACAGTAGACTTGTGCTGTGGTAGCATGTACTATGTCCGTGTTTTGGTCATCAGACTAGATAGATCAGAGAGTAAGCAGTCTTATCATTCAAATTGAAATAACTCTGAGTATTTTTCATTACAAGAAAAACTGCCTTGTGATTGCTAAAAACAACATGACATTAGAAAATAAACTTTGATTATAGTGATGTACAAAGTAATTTTTTATTAAGTAAAAATGTATACTTACTTGGTCAATTCTTCAACACATGCGTACATCTAGGTTATTTCTGTTGTGAGAGATGCTAAACTGAACTGAATTAAAGATGTATGTTTTTGTTGCTCTCATAGTCATACTCCAAAAGGAATCAATAGAGTCAAATATATAATTGTAATAATTGTGATTGTAATTAAGTGAAGAGGTGAGCAGCTTTGGAGTAGACAGGAAAGCTCTGTATGAATGAAAAGCTCAAAAGCCAGACCATCCCGGAGTGCTTCAGAGCACAGGCCTCGCGTGCGGAAGATCAGGAGTTCGCGAGTTCGGCTCCCGGTCGAGTCAAACAAATGACTTAAAAATGTATACATGTCGCTTCCTAGCCTGGTGCTCGGCATTATTAGGATAGGGCAAGGGATGGTTAGCTCCGTGTCAGGATAATGCGACTGAGTGGGATATCGGGTCATGGTGCTGGCGGCCGGATTTCTCAGTGGGGCATCACTATAAAAAATCACCATGAGTGCATACTGTCACAAGTCGGCACCCATCCTGATATGACTGTCATGGGGGTGATGAAAATGGGAAATACTGTGCCTAGAGCGGGACTCGAACCCACATCTCTTTGCATTCCGGGCCAGTGTGCTAACCATTACACCACCTAGGCTCCCTGATATCAATACCCTCCCCACGCCTACCTGTCTATGTGGTTACTTGCCTGAGAGGTCAGTGCAGACCACTACACTCGTCCCCCTGGAATTGTAAGTCTTGTAATGCTTACAATTACATACATACAGGCAATGCACTAACACATACATACACAGGGTAGGTTCAACAACCATACAGCGCAAAGCTTGTACAGGATCCTGATCACGGCACCAGTGTCATGGGGGTGATGAAAATGGGAAATACTGTGCCTAGAGCGGGACTCGAACCCACATCTCTTTGCATTCCGGGCCAGTGTGCTAACCATTACACCACCTAGGCTCCCTGATATCAATGCCCTCCCCACGCCTACCTGTCTATGTGGTTACTTGCCTGAGCGGTCAGTGCAGACCACTACATGACCTTAGATGTTACTAGGACGTAAAACAAGAACAAACAAACAAACAAACAAACGGCGTGCCTCGGGAGTCCATTGTCCTTATGGCGAGGCTTCGATAGTTAGCATTGTCGCCACTAACACCATTGACATCGGGTCGGCCCTGTTGGGGATCCATCAGGGTCACGTGACCTTTCTCTTTATGGCCAGCAACTACAAATAAACTCTCGTGTTTCTGTTCCAAACTGCCGGCCTGGGAATTAGATGGCCCCACATATCTTTGCATATATAAGTGGTTTACTTGCATCGTGACCGGGGACTTCTATTTTGCGTTTGTTTTTTAGTTCTCTTCAGAAATCGTACGGTTTGTCTTGATTATATACACGTATTTAATATACAAAAAAAAAGTCATAACTTTCTTAATATTGATCACACAAACATGAATTTTGTACCATTTGATATTCATTGTACAACCTTGTTATTGATGTGAACAAATAGTGATCGTACGGTGATGTAGAGTCTGGATTGCCAGGATTGCGGCCTGCGGCGTTGCAATTTTTCGAAGTTAAGATAACTCCGACTTAAAAAAACCGCAACACCTTGCGGCGAGCAAAGAACCGTACGGTCACCGTACGGCGACCGTAACTCACCGTGCGGTCACCGTATGGTCTGACCGATGTGGCGAGTTATGGTCACCGCAAGCAGGCCGTAACGCATTTGTGACCGAGACATTAGCGATGCTCTGCTGTTCCTTTATGCGATATAGAAATATGTGGCTTCAACTAGCGTGGACGCCATGCCATTGGAAGTAGGATATCCGCACCGTAAGGCAATGCGTGTAAGAATAATTGCTTTAATATAGCGGCACTGGTAGGGGTTGGGGCATATGGCGCCCCCTGTCCGTACAGTGGAAAGGGGTCACCCATAAAGTAGCACACAACATAAGGGTGACCAATATAGGGAATATTCCCTTAGGCGCCTTTATACTCGCATAATTCTTTTACATCACATACATATATATATTTCATAAATAAATATATATTAAATATAAATATGTATTTTATATATATATATATATTATAAATAATATATATTATACATAAATATAAATTATATGCAAATAATACTTATAATGTAGGAATTGCCTGTCTTTAAATAGCAACTCTACATGCAGACCAATATTATCATGATATGATAGGTGCTTTCATCAGAGTAACATTTAAATCAGACAACGACAATCCATGTATTGATAAATTATTCACACATGACAGGGGTTCTCCGAAAACAGATGTCTTTACATACATATATACATGTATATATGTGTGTGTATATATATGTATATATGTATAGATATATATATTTATATATGTATATATGTATATATATAGGCATAAACATAGTCATTATATAATTGTTGCTGAAGCTGCCAATAAGCGTGCGCTGTCACACGTGGGTACTCATCCTGACATGGCCTTGTATGTTGCCAGGAAGTAATCCCCCCCCCCCCTCGCACAACAAACAAATGAAGATGCACTTTGACGTAGGACACGGTTATAGCTACAACATCCACCATGATACACAAAGTGTGGTAATTTATCTAAATTAATAAATGTAAAGTATTTGCTAGGACAAAGTTCACTGCAGTTTTCAGCAGAAACAAATGCAGGGCAACACTCCTGCTAAGTTTAGTCATCAGGAAGCATATGAGTGTTAGGTGCAAAGTGAGTACATAACATAGGTTCTATAGTGAGTGACAGGGTTGAGAGTGGCACCAACCTAGCAACATTAGGCAATGTAAGCTGTAGCTGCGACCCGGTGTCGCAGTTTGAGCGCCCTGCCAGTTTGAGCACCCTGCCAGTGGTTGTATACTTTTTTTTGTAAAATAGATTTAAAAGCATTCATCGGATCGATTACAAATATCTTAATGCACAATTGAAGAGGAAGATCTGAAGTATTTAATGTAACCTAAGAGCAATTTACTCTGAAAGTATTAAAAACAGAGATAATAGTCAAAGTTGGGATATTCTGAGTGTCAGTGCCAGTGTTAGCCTTACCAAATCATGGCCTCAAAAACTATTTTCGCAAAATAAATTCAAGAACTTCCAATTGGCTGATAAAAAAAAATCTGAATGTGAAATTGTAGAGAAAGATCTGAACTATTTAATAGAAACAAGACAAATTTGCTTTCAAAGCACCAAAAATCACAAATTACTGTGATAGTTTTAATGTTGTCTCTATCCGCGCATGCGCAGAAGCAACAGAAGGGCGCTCAAACTGGCAGGGCGCTCAAACTGCGACACCGGCATGCTGGGTCTCAGATTCAGTCTTTCCCCCAGAGACCAGCGGAATGCGGAATACCCGTATTAAGCATTATGTGGAATATGTCTGGATCAGTGTAGGTTTTACATTTGAGTAAGTAATCCCCAATAATACTGGTTTTTCATCACCCTATGTCAGCTTATGTAACGCGACAGAATCTCTGTGTTGTTGAATCACATAGCCTCTGCACTTTGTCTAATAGTAATAGTAAAACCAATATTACTAAATCACCATGTTTAATTATGGTTATTCTTGTAAATGAAGATTGCCATTCAGATTTGTTGCATGATATTATTGCCCAAGCCCTTTGCTTTGAGTTGTTGTAATGTTTTCTTCTTTTTTTTAGCTCACAACATCACAGCTTACTGCGCTTTACTTTTACGCATATTTCATTTGTGAATTGTTATATTTGAAGTGAAACCATGCGGAATAAATTCGTTATGCACACCCAACGTCAAAGGCTTTGCCTCATTTATATCTGGAGCTGTGTAAATGCATGGGGAACAAACTCAAAGCTATACTGGCACTCAGTAGAATGTAGTTGCCCAATTATTTTATGATTGCAATCATTGAAATAAACAGAGGATATTTCAAGTGCAGATAATTGGTCTTTTTCAAAATATATATATTGCATTCGTTGATTAAACAAGGGAAATTTCAATCTCAGATAATTGGTCTGCTCATTCCGCTGCCCCTTGCCCTGTCCTGGTGTCGTGGGGGTGATGAAAATGGGAAATATTGCGCCTAGAGCATGACTCGAACCCACATCTCTTTGCATTCTGGGCCAGTGTGGTAACCATTACCAGATAGGCTTCCTGATATCATGCCTACCTGACTATGCGGCTCCTTGCCTGAGAGGTCAGTGCAGACTACTACACTCGTTGCCCTGAAATTGTAAATTTGTAATGCTTACAATTACATACATACAGGCAATACAGACAGATACATACACAGGGTAGGTTCAACAACCATACAGCGTGTAGCTTGTATAGGTTCCTGGTCACGGCAACCAGTGTCATGGGGGTGATGAAAATGGGAAATATTGCGCCTAGAGCAGGACTCGAACCCACATCTCTTTGCATTCCGTGCCAGTGTGCTATCCATTACACCACCTAGGCTTATTGATATCACCATACTACCCATGCTTACCTGTCTATGCGGCTCCTTGCCTGAGAGGTCAGTGCAGACTACTACACTAGTAACGCTGAACGTCAAACTGGGTAGTGATAAGTATACATTTTTAAGACATTAATTTGATTCAGTCAGGGTTTGAACACCAGGGGTTCCATTCCCACGACCTGCCATATTGAAAGCCATATTGGAAGTAATTCTTGTTCTAAATATTAAAATTTCAAATGTGTCAACAAAAAATTGTTTCAAAGAAATATATAACCAATGTCTGATTAACCCTACTCATTTCATAACCCAACAAATGTCATTAACCATAGGATATAAATAAAAACATGAATTACATGAGTAAAAATGACTATAGCTATGGCACTATCCTTAGTTGAGTGCCCAGACTTTTCTCAATCTATATGCAAATGGTATAAGATATGCTGATTAGATTGATCTAAATGCAATCCTTGATAAAGGATTAACATCTTAATTAATTATATATTTTTTTAGTTGGTATTCTATGTTTTAAACAACAGCTGAGATGAGCTGAAACTAGCACATTTCATAGCTGCATCCTGTGTCTTAGCATTAGGCATGTGCTTCGCGGGGGTTTCTTTATCTTCCACGCATCCCACAATGCACCGCGTGGCTGGAATGGTGATGTAGTCTATTCGCGATTATTTCCACACAAGAATGAAATGTAGAGTAAGGTATACAATCACTATTGAAGACACAATTGGCAGCATATAACACAATGGAATTCTGTAACCCACAACTATTCTTGGACCCCCTAGGAATGGTGGGGAGGGTGCGCACATCGAATAGACTAGTTAGTCATTCCAGCCACGCGGTGCATTGTGGGATGCGTAGCAGCAAAACAGGAGAAGCACTTGGCGCATGGTAAGACACTGGCTGCTGCTATTAAATGTGCTACTTTCAGTTCATTTCAGTTCCTGTTTAAGACATAGAATACTAACTAAAAAATATATATATATAATAAATTAAGATGTGAATCCTTTATCCAGCATGGCATTTATACCAAAATAATCAGAACGTCTTATACCATCTGCATTTAGATTTAGACAAATCTGGCCACTCAGACTAGCATTCGCGCAATAGCCAATGTCAGTTTTACTTATTTTATTCATGTTTTTATTTATATGTGATGGTTAATGACATATGTAGAGCTAGGAAATGAGTATGGTGAATCTGACATTGGTTATATATTTCTTTGAAACAAGTTTCTGTTGACACATTTGACATTTTAATATTTAGAACAAGAATTAAACATTGAATTAACATGGTGCTTAAACATCAGCCTGTAAAGTGACTGATTGTATTTTGGGGAATGGGGGAGAGGGAGGGAGAAGGGGAGGGGAGGGAGGTGTGGTTGAGAGCGCCGAGTGAGGTGGGTGAGGAGGGGGAAGTCGAGAGGGAGGGGGGAGACGGACTGCTGGGCAGGAAGGGGGAGGGGGAGGGGAAGGGGGAGGAAGGGAGGTGTGGTGTGAGAGTGCTAGGTAATGTGGATGAGGAGAGAGATAGGGAGAGGGAAGTGTGGGGATGGGAGGGGGAAGGGGAGGGGAAGGGTGGTGAGGCCGGGGGAGGGTGGGATGGAGGGGGATGGAAGGGGAGTGAGGGAAGTGGAGGGCTGGGCAGGGAGGGGGAGGTCAGTGAGGCCGGGAGGAGGGAGGGTCAGAGGGAGCGGAGGACGGGAGGGGGGGGGGCGGGGGAGGGGCGGGTTAATGAGGGAGGGCAGGGCAGAGGGAGGTGGGGACCAGGCACTAGGCACAACATCGATCAAATCCAAATGACAGGCAATCTCTCTTTTTTTAAATTTCAAACTCACCCTCTCGCCTTGTATGTGTTTACATGTGAAACACCAGCCAGCAGCCAGGCTGATCAAACCCACCACTAGATGACACCCCAAGATTTACATTAAAATGGGAGAGATAGGGAGTGAGCCGTCTTAGTGTTACAGGGTCTTTGCTACAACACAGTTATCTGCAAATGACTACCGCCCATAAGGACGCCATTGGTCTCCGGTATTAGCCCGCTTGTCAACCTGCGCAGACGATCGGGGGATTTGCCAGTCATCCCGCTAGACGGCGCCACTGGCGCAGCGGCGGCGCGGCGCGGCGCGGCGCGGCGAGGGAAGAAGGGCGATCACAGCCCCATGGCGCGGCCGGTAAAAATGCCGCCTTCCCTTCTGAGCTTTCGGGGCTAGTGATGCGATGGATGGGAGCTGGCGGTGCACGGAAGGAGGGCCCTGTAAGGGAGGAACAGGCGCACCT
This sequence comes from Branchipolynoe longqiensis, assembly GCA_030323885.1. NCBI lineage: Eukaryota > Metazoa > Annelida > Polychaeta > Phyllodocida > Polynoidae > Branchipolynoe > Branchipolynoe longqiensis. The sequence continues at coordinate 59,931,712 of CM059187.1, read as the reverse complement.
ACACACCACCACTACCCAGATGTACTGGGTAGTGGTGGTGTGTAGGTGAGTCAAGGCGGGTGGGGCAGGTGAGGTACAGTGGTAGTTTGTGGATGGATGTGCAGGTGTGTAAAGCAAGATTTTTGTGGTAACTGGGTAGTCGTGGTGGGTAGATGGGTAAGGGGCAGGGGGAGGTGTAGTGGGGGTTGGTGGTTGGGGTGTAGGCGTAAGGAGAGAAGGTGTGCCGGTGGTTGGTGTTTGGGTGTGAGGGAGAGGTGTACTGATGGTTGGTGGTTGGGGCAGGTGTGCTGGTGAGAAGGTGTGCTGGAGAGAAGGTGTGCTGGTGGTTGGTGTTTGGGTGTGAGGGGGAGGTGTACTGATGGTTGGGGGTTGGGGTATCGGTGTAAGGAGAGGTGTGCTGGTGGTTGGTGTGTGGGTGTGACCGGGAGGTTTACTGATAGTTGGTGGTTGAGGTATAGGTGTAAGGAGAGGTGTGCATGTGGTTGGTGGTTGGGTGTGAGGGAGAGGTGTACTGATGGTTAGTGGTTGGGATATAGGTGTAAGGAGAGGTGTGCTGGTGGTAGGTATGTGGGTGTCAGGGGAGATGTACTGATGATTGGTGGTTGGGGTATAGATGTAAAGAGAGAAGGTGTGATGGTGCTTTGTGTGTGGGTGAGAGCGGGAGACGTACTGATGGTTGTGGTGTGCAGGTCGTGAAGGTGTGGGTGTGAGGAGGTGGTGTACTGATGGTTGGTGGTTGGGATATAGGTGTAAGGAGAGGTGTGCTGGTGGTTGGAGTGTGGGTGTGAGGGGGCAGCTGTACTGATGTTTGCTGGTTGGGCTATAGGTGTAAGGATAGGTGTGCTCTTGGTTGGTCTAGGGGCATAGGTGTAAGCAGCGAAGGTGTGCTGGTGGTTGGTGTGTGGGTGTTAGTGGGAGATGTACTGATGGTTGGTGGTTGGGGTATAGGTGTATGGAGAGGTGTGCTGGTGGTTGGTGTGTTGGTGTGAGTGGGAGGTGTACTGATGGTTGGTGGTTGAGGTATAGGTGTAAGGAGAGAAGGTGTGCAGCTGGTGGGTGTGTGGGTGTGAGGGGGTGGTGTACTGATGGTTGGTGGTTGGGGTATAGGTGTAAGGAGAGAAGGTGTGCAGGTGGTGGGTGTGTGGGTGTGAGTGGGAGATGTACTGATGGTTGGTGGTTGGGGTATAGGTGTAAGGAGAGAAGGTGTGCAGGTGGTGGGTGTGTGGGTGTTAGTGGGAGATGTACTGATGGTTGGTGGTTGAGGTATAGGTGTAAGGAGAGAAGGTGTGCAGGTGGTGGGTGTGTTGGTGTGAGTGGGAGGTGTACTGATGGTTGGTGGTTGGGGTATAGGTCTAAGGAGAGAAGGTGTGCAGGTGGTTGGTGTGTGGGTGTGAGGGGGAGATGTACTGATGGTTGGTTGTTGGGGTGTAGGTGTAAGGAGAGAAGGTGTGTTAGTGGTTGGTGTGTGGGTTTAAGGGGGAAGTGACCTGTTGGTTGGCGGTTGGTGTGTGGGCGTAAGGAGAAAAGGTGTGCTGGAGGTCGGTGTGTGGGTCTAAGGGGGAGGGTGTACTGATGGTTGGTTGTTGGGGTGTAGGTCTAAGCGTGGTGTGACCTGGTGATTGGTCTGTGGGTCTGACGGGGGGGGGGCGGGTGTACTTGGTGGTTGGGATATTGGTGACACTGGTTAGTGTGTGGGTGTAAGGGGGTTCTATTGTTGGTGGTTTGGATAGTGGTGATTGTGGTTAGTGTGTGGGTGTAAGAGGCAGGTGCAGTGTTGGTGTGTGGGATAGTGGTGATTATTGTTGGTGTGAGGGTGTAGGGGGTAAGGTGTGGTGGTGGTGGTTGGTATGAGGGTATAATGGGGAGGTTTATAGTCAGTGGTTGGAATAGTGGTGATTATGGTTAGTGTGTTGGTGTGATGGGGAGGTTTATAGTCGGTGGTTGGTTTAGTGGTGATTATGGTTAGTGTGTTGGTGTGATGGGGAGGTTTATAGTCGGTGGTTGGTTTAGTGGTGATTATGGTTAGTGTGTTGGTGTGATGGGGAGGTTTATAGTCGGTGGTTGCTATAGTGGTGATTATGGTTAGTGTGTTGGTGTGATGGGGAGGTTTATATGTGGTTAGTGGTGATTATGGTTAGTGTGTTGGTGTGATGGGGAGGTTTATAGTCGGTGGTTGGTATAGTGGTGATTATGGTTAGTGTGTTGGTGTGATGGGGAGGTTTATAGACGGTGGTTCGCATAGTCGTGACTATGGTTAGTGTGTTGGTGTGATGGGGAGGTTTATAGCCGGTGGTTGGTATAGTGGTGATTATGGTTAGTGTGTTTGTGTGATGGGGAGGTGTATAGTCGGTGGTTGCTATAGTGGTGATTATGGTTAGTGTGTTGGTGTGATGGGGATGTTTATAGTCGGTGGTTGGTATAGTGGTGATTATGGTTAGTGTGTTTGTGTGATGGGGAGGTTTATAGTCGGTGGTTGCTATAGTGGTGATTATGGTTAGTGTGTTGGTGTAATGGGGATGTTTCTAGTCGGTGGTTGGTATAGTGGTGATTATGGTTAGTGTGTTGGTGTGACGGGGAGGTTTATAGTCAGTGGTTGGTATAGTGGTGATTATGGTTAGTGTGTTGGTGTGATGGGGAGGTTTATAGTCGGTGGTTGGTATAGTGGTGATTATGGTTAGTGTGTTGGTGTGATGGGGAGGTTTATAGTCGGTGGTTGGTATAGTGGTGATTATGGTTAGTGTGTTGGTGTGATGGGGAGGTTTATAGTCGGTCGTTGGCATAGTGGTGATTATGGTTAGTGTGTTGGTGTAATGGGGATTTTTATAGTCAGTGGTTGGTATAGTGGTGATTATGGTTAGTGTGTTTGTGTGATGGGGAGGTTTATAGTCGGTGGTTGCTATAGTGGTGATTATGGTTAGTGTGTTGGTGTGACGGGGAGGTTTATAGTCAGTGGTTGGTATAGTGGTGATTATGGTTAGTTGATTGGTGTCATGGGGAGGTTTATAGTCAGTAGTTGGTATAGTGGTGATTATGCTTAGTGTGTGGGTGTAATGGGGGGGGTTCTATTGTTGGTGTTTGGCATAGTGGTGATTATGGTGAGTGAGTGGGTGTAGGGGGGAAGGTGTGGTGATGGTGGTTGGTGTGAAGGTGTAAAGGGGAGTATGGGTGGGGGGGGGGGGGGGTCAAACCCTATCATCAGTTCTCCAGAGCTTCCGGCGTGTCTCAAAATGGCGACGGTGGTATAAACGGCCATTACGGGCAGCGGAGTGATTAACGCTGTGAGATAATGAGCAGCCATTAAAAATGGCGGCAGTGGGAAGGGGCCCCGTGAGACGAGCCCTGTGGTTCCACCTTTGCCAGTTGCCGAATGATTAAGAATGGACACACCATTTTTATAGCCATTACTTTTCGAAACGCGCGCGCATTTGGGTCGGTTTGGGCAGGAAAGGCTTTCAATCTTAAATTTGTAAAAAAAAACATCCCAAGAAACAGTATTCAAGGTTTCAAAGTCACATCCTCTGTTGGTTGTCCGCAGAGAAAACTGGTCTGACTCAATCGATAGCAATGTGCGCTCTGTTGGAGAAGGTGTGAAATTTGTGTCATAGTGAACTGAAAGACACTTTGATTTGCTGCTATTTTGGAGAAAAGAAATTCCATTCATTGATTAAGTAGGAGAAATTACAATCGCGGGCAATTTGTCTTCCTCATTCCATTGTTCCTTTGCCCGTGTTACTAATATTGAGTACTAATTATTGCTTCGGCTCAGTCATGATTTGGACCTAGGTTCGATTCCCGCAACCGACTAAAACGTAAAGGGAGCACTCAACTCATTCAGCCATCCCTCCTGGTTTCTGACCTGGGATTCCGTTTGTAAGCTGGCATGAAAGTCGCTGAGATAGCAGATGTCGCAGGATTCACGATGCTGCCTAATGAGTAATGGTGTCTGTGAAAGTGACACACTGGAATACTGGCTGACTTCCCATGCGGGAGGTCGTGGGTTCTAAACCACAGCCGCGTCAATCAAATCACATCGATAGAATAGTGCAAGAACTGGTGACTGGGGTATAATACTTCAGTCACACTACTGTTTGCGACTGCTTGCGACCACTTTGCGACCCCAAAAAAGGGTTGGTGACAAAGTGGTTGCACGTGGTTACAAAGTGGTCGCAAAGTGTAATTTATGCAATATATGCATAAAAGAAATCCAGGCACGTGTGGAGAATAAAGGAATATGTAAATGAGATGACGTCAGAGTTGAAAGGGTGCCGGACGGGAATAAACCATTCAGTATCCAGAAGTCAAAGTGTTCAGACGTCGTACTTTCACACAAAGTAGTCTTCACTGGTCGCCAACCTCCTTGCGACCATTTTGGTCAAAGGAGGGTTGCAGCTATTGTACTAAAAACTTGCTTGCTACCATAATAGTTGCCCGGAGGTCGCAAGGAGGTCGCTGGTAATTGTGGGTTCTTGGGTCCAAAGTGGTCACAATGCTAGGCTTCCTGATACAATCCATCTATACATGTTGCATTTCAGCTGGGGATGTGAGGGCAATTCACTACACTAGTAATGCGGAACATCATGCAATGGATCCATTTAGCTTGACTCAATTGACTGGGTGGAGAATATCAAATTAATCAAGGCGCAGGCCATTGGCTTCAGCAGTAAACTGTTCTATTAAATTGACTTAGTGTATGTACCCTTCTATGTAGCAACACACACTTAATAAGTGCACCAGGATTTATGTTGAATATGTAGGTTCAAATCTAGTTAAGGGCTTTGCTTTTGAGAAATTATTTGACAAAAAAACACACTTATATTTGAGAACACACAATTATGTTTGAGAACACACCATTATATTTGAGCGGGCACGGTGGCCGAATCGGTGGAGCGCGGGCCTCGCATGCGGGAGATTAGGAGTTTGGTTCCCAGTCAAGTCAAACCAATGACTTACAACATTGATACTTGTTGTTTCATAGCCTGGCACTCAGTCTTAATAGGGTAGGCCAGGACTGATTAGCTCAGTGTCAGGATAATATGACTAAGTGGGATATTGGGGCAGGGTGCCGGTGGCCTGATGTTGTAGTGGGGCAGCACATAAAAGTCATCATTAGTGTGCACTGTCATAAGTCGGTACCTATCCTGAGATGACCTTAGATGTTGCCTGGACGTAAATCTCCAACAATCAACCACAGTTATATTCCGTGAACACTCATCAGTGCGACTTGGCCGAAATGTTTTGAAAAATGTCTAGCTCGCCCATTGGTCATGAATATATTATAGGGCGCATGTAACTAGATAGAGTATAGGGTTGTTTATGTGTTTCGGGAGTGGTTGGGGGGGCAGCGTTTGTTTATTGTTTTACCTCCTAACTACATCTAAGGTCATATAGTGGGGAGAATGGGGGGTCAAACCCTTATTTAGTGTATATAATCCCGTCCTGATATGACCGACTTGTGCCAGTGCGTACTCATGGCGACCTTATAGTGCTGCCCCACTGGGAAACCAGGCCACCAGCACCATGCCCTGATATCCCATTCAGTCACATTATCCTGACACTGATCCAACCATCCTTGCCCTCTCCTAATTAATAATGGCGAGCGCCAAGCTAAGAAGTGACAAGTATCAATTTTTAAAGTCATTGATTTGACTCGACCGGGATTCGAACGCACAAACTCATGGGTTCGGATCTCCCGATCTCCCAAAACAGGAGACGGATGCTCCACTCATTCGGCCACCCCGTCTGGTTGGGGGCAGGAGATATTATGTCGGGGGTGGGTGGGTGGGCGGGTTGGTGGGTGGATGGTTGAGGGGGTGTCCTGGATTGGCGAGTTCAACTGTTCACGGTTCAGTGCTTAAAGACACCCACACCGGCCCGCCGATGTCGTCCGAAGCAATCTAGAGAGCCATTGCCATCTTGCATTATATCGACATTTCCACTACTTTACGTCATGGGCATCTTCTTAAAGCTGCATAGTCCGATGGAAGCATTTAATTTTCTAAATCAATGCACTTCCCGAGATTTGATCCTCCATATCCAACTTGGATACTGATCATTTGTTGCTGCATGGAAGGGAATATGTACTAAGTCAATTCAACAGTACATGTTATTGTTGAATCCTATGGTGTCATAATTTGTATGTGCATGCCAATAATTAATTTAGCATGTTTTCACTTTAAATATTTCCAAATTTAGCCATTTAAATTAAAGGTTCAACTCCAAACTAAAATAAGCTAGATTATAATGACACGCTTGTCTAAACAAAATGCAAAAAAAAACTAAAAACTATCGGGCTATGCAACTTTAATTCAATGCCTGTTGAACGAACTAAATTAGTTGTGGTTAGAAATAGCACGGTTATGTTTGCATGGTTCGATAAAAGCATCAACTTGTTTTTCTATTCTAGGTTTAAACCTACACATCCAACTTAGGTGTACTTATTTAGTGTATATAATCCCGTCCTGATATGACCCTACATGTTGTTGGGACGTAAAACAACAACAAACAAACATATTAAGTGTATATAGAAGGGTATAAGTGAAATCAACAGAACCTGTTTCTGCTGAATCCTAGGGGATCAGAATGTTGACAAGCACACCAAAATTAAGTTAGCGCGTTTAAATTTCAACTATCTCCCAAGTTATTCATCTTCAATCAAAATTACTTCAATATCAGTAAGATATATTTTACTGATCAACCTAACATTTATCTCAGAAAATGACAACTCAAAACCATCGGACTATTCAACAAAATCGTTACCGTGCTTTACCAGTTTGTTTGTTTGTTGTTGTTTTACGTCCTAGCAACATCGAAGGTCATATCAGGACGGGCTTTACCAGTAAATACCTCTCCATAGTATCACTTTATTATACCTACCTCTCACGACTACACACTATATGGTTACACTAAGACTAACGCATCCTCTGCATACAAAAAAAAACGATTATGTTCACAATTTCTCAATGGCTGTTGTACTAAGCTTCTTTTTATTTAAAGTGTAAATAACAAAACCAACTACAACTGGAAAACCAAGTGTTGGCGATGAAGAAAAGCTGTGTTTATATTTGTGTTTTTAGTCAACTTAATTAGGGAGGAGTGAAAGGAATTCAATAGCCGACGACACATCCCACACACAACACACCACACACCACACACACCATACACACCACAGCCACCACACCACACCACACCACACCACACCTCAGACAAAGGATAATAAAGGCACGGCGGGTGATGAAAGGAAACCTCCATTGAATAAACAATTTTCTTGTCCATGGTCCGGTTAAGATGGGGTCAGCATGGCCCATACAACGATGTGACCCACTCGTTGATGGACTTCGCACACTTCACTAGAAATCCACCGACTTCCTATGGCAACAAAAAAGGTGAGCGGGGGTGAGAGGAGACTGGAACAGACAACCGGGACCGTTTGACGAATCCGTAGAGCGCAGGCTTCTTTGCGGAAGAGAATCCCGGCCGAGTCCAACCCAATGACTTACCAAATTTGATACATGTTGCTACCTAGTCTGGTGATCGGCATTACTAGGAGTAGGATAGGACAAGGACTTGTTAGCTCAGTATCAGGATAATGGGACTGAGTGATATATTGGGGCATGGTGCCGGAGGCCTGATTTCCCAGTGGGGCAGCTCTATAAAGCCACCATGAGTGAGCACCGTCACAAGTCGGTACCCATGCTCATATGACTAATAATGTTGCTAGGACGTAAAACCCCCAAAACAAACAACAAACAAAACTATGAACAGACACCAGCTGATTTAAGGGGCTGTCACATTACGACGCATCTCGCAAGTGCTTGGCGAATGCGTAAAATCACCTATTTACGTCGAGATGCGTCAAACTTTTTGGCATGGGGGGCAAAGTCGGTGAACGTTATACACGTTATTCGATCACCAGAACTATGTCTCATAAGTTGCATACATCAAGACATGTTGGAGAAATGCTAAACGTACGTTAGATGTTTGTTAGACTACGTTATCAGTACATTGTCAGGACGCGGAATGTACGTTTCCACTGTCTTTAACGTAGGTGAACATCGTGAACAACATATGTCTAATGTATGTCCAATGTGCATCGATGTATGCCTAGCGTATACATAACGTACGGCCAACATAACACCTATACGTTGTCGTACATTGAAAGATTTGTGCATGCACAAAACTTTTGCAACCCCCTAACATAAGTTGACATACATTAACGTACATCTACGTACCTCGATGTACATCGACGTATGCATAACGAATGCGTAACACATTATGACCTATCCCAATATAGCAGCCAGAAATCACTTACGTCGGTGTATGTTTGCACGATGCATGGTAATGTGGTAGCCCCTTTAGTAATTAGCGAGGTGCGCCGTATCTACATGGGGGTCGGGCAGGGTGTGTGTGAGGGGGAGAGGTGGGTGTGGGGAAGGGGGGTATTGATGGGTGGCTGGCCGCCTGGCAGTAATGTTGTTCCGCAGTAACGGTACGAGGTGAGATACTGCTCCTTCCAGCCACCCCTGACACTTCAGAGTGATTTCAAGTCCACGCCGTCCAAAGCCTTTTTCCGTGAGGGTGAAAGGGTCGCGACTGCGTGTGCGCATCGTCCAATCCCCTCCCCCTCCCCCTCCTCCCCCTCCGCATCCCCCTCCCCTCCTCTCCCTATCCCTTTCCCCTCCCCGCCTCCCGTCCCACTACCCCTCCACCTCTACCCTCCCCTCCTCATCACTTCCCACCCTGCCCTCTGTATGGAACACAGAGGAGATGCAGAAGGAGAATTGGTGTGTAGCGGGGTGCAGGAGGGAGGAGCACGAGGAAGGAGGAGATGCGCGCGCAACCAAAATTGGCAACTTCCGGTTTGCCCCAAAGCGCAAGTCATTCTCATGACGTTTGCAATTTCGACAACCTGAGTTTTTAATTATTTTGTTTGAGATTATAATGTTTTGGGGTAACAATCATTATTATTTGTTTTTCCTGCAGCATGCGCTGGCTCGTGGACAGGGTTGCCTAACCAGCCAAAAATAAAATAAAATGTAAGAAGCTAAATATACTATTCAATACTCAGCTAGCGTAGCCCACTACTTTTGGATTGCAGAATTGGTTCAACCATGTCGAGTGATAGCCCTTTAAAGTTGAATGAAGATAATTAAATGGCTGCCATCTTGATTGTTGTTATTGTTCACCCAGTTCATCAACTCTGTGCCAATGTAGATAAACATGGTGTGTTGGAACCAGGGCCTCCACAACTTGTTTACGAAAGTGTTCTCTGTGGCGGAGTGGTTAGAGTGTCTGACTTTTTCTAGGTCAGACTCCTAATCTGAGGGTTGGTGGTTCGATTCCCGATGCCCCCAGCTCTGCCAATTTGGATTTCCACCACTGTGTATAACTTACAGCGTCATCAAAGGCCGGTTGCTCTCATACCATGTCTATGTGGTGTGGGAGGTTAAGAATCCCTTGGGTCGGTAAAAGTGTAGGCTCGGGCTTTCTATCAACCAGCAGTGGAATGAGGAAGACCAGTCATCTATGACTGAAATTTCCCCTGCTTAAACAACTAATGGACCAAAAACAAAAAAACTAAAAAAAAGTGTCTGTGAAAGTGACAAACTAGAATACCGGTGGGCTTCCCATGCAGAAGGTCGTGGGTTCAAAACAGCAGCCAAAACAATCAAATACCATTGACAAAATAGAGCAAGGACTGGTTTGCAATATAGAGTAAAACCTCTCTAAATCGACCGACCATGGGACCGACTTTAAATGGTCCATTTAGGGAGGTGGTCTGTTTAGGGAGTTTTTCATTTCATTACAATGGGTGATCATTTGGGACCCAAATAAAGCGATTGATATAGGGGGGGGGGTGGTCGATCTGTGGAGGTGGTCAGTTAGAGAGGTTTTACTGTATGTAGAGGGCGCGCCTGCAGCCGGCACTCAGTAGCGTTAATGAAGCCACGGATGCTCTATCAGTAGCCATCTCACCGGAGACGACCGGGGCGGTGGCACTGTCTGTAGTGCTTAATTTGGTTGGTGACAGCCTTGTCTTGGGGACTGTCTGGTTTAGACGTAGTCAGCATTCCATGGTTTCACCGAGTAGGATGGCCTCTTCGTCATTCACGGATCAGTGTGTAAAATATATACGGTCTTTCGGTCATGATAAACGAGCTTGAAATCATATCAATATCTCGGGCAATGGTGTTGGGGACCATTGTTATGTAATAGCGATGCAATGTGTGTCCACTCGCTGTGTGACATATAAATAACTATGGAAATGTTATGACGCAGTGACCGGGATTGTGGTCCGGATATTAAGATACGGTTATTAATTATAGAAATGTTCCCTCCATGCACCAGGAAGAGTGCAAATGGAGGAGGAGCATATATTAATATTCATTGTAACTGTATGATGACTACTTGTTACCACGGGACCGCTGGGTAAGCACACCCAGCCATTCTGCATATATTATGGACACCACCTGGGGCTTGAATGACAGGTGCCCCTCTTGGGTGCCACCCCTCTCAGGCTGCAGAGGTATCTGATTGGCTGGCTGTGTGAGCCCAGTCACCCTTGTACTCCTTGCACTTGCTATGCAGAGACACTCACTCTAGAGATACCAAAAGAAGCAGTTCACCACTGACCTGTGTGTAACACCCATAGGACGTAGGTTCAAGCTGTAAGCACTAAATTAGACTGAACAAGCAGGAACCATGTTGGTCTGTGTAGCAGGTTGTAAGTGAGTCAGGGTGGCAGGTCATTAGTAGGTGAACAAAAGTTGTAGCAATAAAGCTCAACCTTATCACTGTCAATCTTGCGGGACTTGTCTTCCCTTTCTTACTCATGAGTTGTTTTGGTATTTAGTGGGTAGAGACTGGCAGACAGTTGCCAGAATCCGCCTGATAGTAGTGAGTATTAAGGTGAATAACTGCGACGGCCAGCAGTAATTCTTCAAGTGGTTTAGGGCCGTGTTTGAAATCCAGGCGCTTCTGATCACTTGATCCGTTTATATATGTATATACAGTAAAACCGACCACCTCCACAGATCCACCACTCAGCTATATCGATCGCTTTATTTGGGTCCCAACAATACTATTGTAACCATATTCTGACACTCTAAACCAACCAGCTCCCTAAATGGACCACTTAAAGTCAGTACCAAGGTTGGTCGATTTAGAGAGGTTTTACTTATATAAATTCACACAGTAAAACCTCTATAAATCGACCGACCATAGGACCGACTTTATGTGGTGTATTGAGGGAGGTGGTCGGTTTAGGGAGTTTTTTTAATCGTTACAATAGTATGGTATGGGCGATCGTTTGAGACCCAAATAAAGGGATCGGTATAGGGGAGTGGTCGATCTGTGGAGGTGGTAGGTTAGAGAGGTTTTACTATACATATACGTACACATATCAAGTGATGGACGCATTGATGCTGAAATACAGAGGAGGATGGCCAAGGCTAGCACATCTTTCAGCCGACTACGCCAGAGACTCTGGAACAACCACCATGTGTCCATGGTGGTCAAAGGCAAGATCTACCGTGCAATTGTGCTATCCACCCTACTATATGGAGCCGAGGCCTGGACAGTGTACAAATGACAGGTGAAAAAGCTGCATGCCTTCATGATGCGACATCTGAGTTCAATCATGAGGCTAACCTGGAAGGACAAAGTGACAAATAAGGAAATACTCGAATGGACGGGGCTGCCCTCTATGGAAGATCTTCTGATCAAAAAGAATCTCTGGTGGACTGGACACCTTATGAGGATGTCATCAGACAGGCTACCAAAGCAGATCCTCTATTCTCATCTGTCTTCTTGTTACAGAAAGAGAGGGCACCCTCGTCTCCGGTTCAAGGATACCATCAAGAGAAACCTGAAGCTGAGAGACATTAAGACCGACTCATGGACATCACTCTCACAGCAGAGAGCTAAATGGAGAGCGGCAGTCAAGTAATGAAAGCAGTCTTTGTTGCATCACGACCGACAGCATGATGATGATGATGAAGTAGACATATGTGTGTATATATACGCACACATATACGCACATACACACATACACATATACACACGTTTACACATATGCACACATATATATATATGTATATAAACGCATATATACCTATATTTACATAATTATGTTTACACAACACGGTGGCCGAATCGGAAGAATGCAGGCTTCCCGTGCAGCAGGTCGGGAGTTCGAACACCAGTTGAGTCAAACCAATGACTTATAAAATTTATACGTGTCACTACCTAGTCTGGTGCTCGGCATTAGTAGGATAGGGCAAGGACCGGTTAAGTAAATATCAGGATAATGTGACTGTGACAGTGCAAAATCATAGCGCACTCATAGCGACTTCATAGTGCTGCCCCACTAGGACTAGGAGACCAGGCCAGCATCACCGTTACCCAATTTTCCACTCAGTCACATTATCCCGATACTTATCTAGGCAGTCCTTGCCCTATCCTAGTAATGGCGAGCACCAGGCTAGGTAGCGACCAGTATCAATTTTGTAAGTAATTATTAGATTCAAAGGTAATATTACTTATTAATATTATTATGATTATTGTTTTACTCCGTAAGACGCAACACTGTGCCGGTGGTGCCATCTTGGCCCACCTCTCCTCAAGCGGATGTTGACCAGTGTCAGTCGCACCGGAGGATTTTATATATATATATTATATATATATGGGTCAGGATCACGAAAAGAGGCCAATTGGTGGAAGTTGTCGGCGTTGAGCATGGATGTCGGCGTCGATCGGCATAATTATAATTCAGCATTGACAGAAGTGTTGGAAAGTCTTAGAATTTATCATGAATGTAAAGTTCGAGAAAATAGAACAACATGATTTGTTTCTAGGATAATTTAATATAAAACAAAGAAATGCATGAGATTTTAAGAATTGCGACACCGACATCTGTTAAAGTTGTCGGCGTCGATCATTGGATGTCGGCGTCGATCGGTATAATTATAGTTTAGCATTGACAGAGATGTTGGAAAGTCCTTAAATTTATACTGAATGTAAAGGTCAAGAAAATACAACAACCTTATTTGTTTCTAGGATAATTTAATATGAAACAAAGAAATGCACTACACTTTTAAGAATTGCGACGCCGACATCTTCACTTGACCACCGATTGGCCCGTTTTCATGAGACTGACTCATATATATATATATATATATATATATATATATATATACTAAATTATATTCCATCGGGACAGGGGCGCCCAATGAGTAAGGTGCCTGTCAGCCGTGATCAAACTCCCGGCCGAGTCAAACAAACGAAGGACTAACAAAATGGACACTTGTCACTAGCTTCCACGGCGCTAGGCTAGGACAGGGACTAGTTGGTAAATGTGACTGAGTGGGATACCAGGGTCATGGTGGCGACATCACTGAATCCCAAGTGGGGCAGAACCATAAAGTCGCCATTGCTGTCCACCACCATCACTTACTGTCCAGACCCTGTTCTGTCGTCCCTCAGTTGCCGGCCTCCTCCTCGTTTGATCAGGTTACCTTTTCACCTTCTACCGCCACTACTCCATTCGTGACTCCTGCTCGCCGACTGGTCACCACAGAGCTATGAGGTATGGCTCTTTGACTCAACTCTCTTCACTTCTCTTTCCCACAAACCTACCCCTTTGTTGTTCTTTTTTTCTCTCCCGGCCTTACCTTTCGCCTCTGAATAATGCCTGGTCACATACACGTTAGTGGACATAGTTGAACGTAGTGGAGGCTAGCATAGTTGAACGTATTTGAAAGTAGTTGAACGTAGTTGAACGTAGTTGAACGTAGTTGAACGTAGTTGAACGTAGTTGGACGTAGTTGAAAGTAGTTGAAAGTAGTTGACAGTAGTTGAAAGTAGTTGAACGTAGTTGAACGTAGTTGAATGTAGTTGAACGTAGTTGAACATAGTTGAAAGTAGTTGAACATAGTTGGACGTAGTTGAACATAGTTGAACATAGTTGAACATAATTGAACATAATTGAACAGAGTTGAACCTAGTTGAACATAGTTGAATGTACTGGCATCCATACTTGTCCGTGATGTTAACTTGGTAATAACATGGGTGAGCCGGGATGTCCAATTTAATATTTGGACATGTTCAAAAGAGTGCTACATTAGAGGCTGAATTTGAATCCATGATGCTTACGTACTCTAGTGTACTCTAGCCTACTCTAGCCTACTCTAGCATACTCTGGTGTACTCTAGCCTACTCTAGCATACTCTAGCGTGATCTAGTGTACTTGGGCGAAGCCGTGGTTACATAGCCGTTAGTGGACGTAGGTGAACGTAGTGGAGGCTAACATTGTTGAAAGTAATTGAATGTAGTTGAACGTACCGGCATCCGCACCATAACGTATTTATCCATACCATAACATATTTATCCGTGCCAAAACCTGCCTTGCCTTAACATGCTTCAACGTAGTTTAACATATTTACACCATGTTTGACCCACGTTAGCCTCCACTACATTCACCTACATTCAACTACGTCCACTAATACCCTTGTCACACTACGACATAACGAGCCAACGTGAGCCTAACGTGGGCATTTTTCGTCATGACGTTGGGTTACGTCATGATGACGTCAGAATGACGTTAGAATGACGTCGAGCTACGTCACATTACGTCGTGTTACGTCGAGTTGCGTCAAGGTTTTGGACATGTTCAAAACTTTCGACGTAGGTCGAACGTAAGGGTTTACGTTCGCCGTACGTTCTGTTCACGTTCAGTGAACGTCAATGACGTTAAATGGACGTTATTTCAACGCTGCTCACTACGTTCAACTACGTTCCACTACGTTCCACTACAGTTGACCCACATTAAACCAAGTGCAAAAGCCTACGAGGCTTAATGGGAACGTCAGGAGAACGTCACGAGAACGTCAGGAGAACGTCACGAGAACGTCAGGAGAACGTGCATTCAACGTACGTTCAACGTGTCACGACATAGCTAACGTCATGTAACGTTCTTCTGGCGATGGAATAACGTTCATAACGTTCCGTGAACGTAGTGACGTTGTCCTCTCTCGGGGATTGACGGTATCACTACGCTTTACCAACGTTACGCTCTCATCCACTACGCTGCATCCACGTTCAACTTCTGCCCAAATTTGCATACTACGCCAAGAAGTTCAACGTTCTTCACATTCTCCCTACGTTGACGTCGTTACGTCGTAGTGTGACAGCCCCATTACGTGTATGTGACTGGGGTGTATGTGACCGTCTTTCCTTTTTCACTCCCAGCCTGTCTTCTTCACTGCAAACCTCCCTTTTCCATTCCCAACCCTCTCCACCCCTTCTACGACCGGACTCAAGTTGCTTTGGTTGTGTTCTATGAACGTCTTTGACTTTCACCACCATCGGACTGATTTATTGGTGCCGATCACCAAATGCCGCAGATTTGCAGCCTGTAACTGAGAGGTTATAAACGCCCCAGCAATCAGTCAGCCACCGCCAGAAGAATAATGTATTTGACGCTAGAGGTGGCAGTTATACACGCAGCTACTATAGAGGAGGTTGGTTTGGTGATTGTTTGCGTTCAGACACCTACTGTCGCATATATCGGTATCGATGTACGCACGAAGGAAAGACTGGCGGAAACGCCCACCGAGAGGAGTTGGTGTCGCCGATAATAAAACCAGTTGTCAACCACATCTCAGGCCTTTCAGACGTCCTTTACACCTACCTCCCACCACCACCTAGAGTTCTTCCTCGAAATACTCACCATTACTGTTTATGTATTTAAATCAATGATTAATCTCTTTTAGCAGTAAAACTGTGTGTATTTTGTTTCTGTAAATAGGTCTTATTATATACGTTGACTAAGGAGGGGTAATGTTAATCACGGATCATTGTGCTTCCTCATTCCACTGCAAGTTGCCCTATCCTAGTAATGCTGAGTGCCAGGCTAAGTAATGCATCAATGTTCAATTCATTGGTTTGACTCAGCCAGGGTTTGAACCTAACCACTGCCACATGGGAAGCAGATACTCAACTCATTTGGACATCCCGTTTCGTATTGATATTTAGAATCACACACAGATATATAGATATGCGACTGACACTGGTCTACATCCGGTGGAGGCGAGGAGGAGAAGGTGGAGCCACCAGTTCAGTGTTCGTCTTACGGAGTATAACAATAATAATAATAATTAGCCCTTATGTATCTTTATACTGGCATAATTCGTTATACATCACATGTATAACGTTATTCGTTATACAGACACATACATGTGTGTCTGTCCATCTTGAGCGGGTCCCCAGTTGTAGTACTTACAGGAAGTAGCTCCAGGTGGCACCCTTGCGCATTAAAAGGAGGAACGGACCACCGATATACGAAATACATTTCTTAAAATAAAATAAAAGCATAATAATAAGAAAATATGTGAGGGACTGTTGTTATTTACATTCACTAAATAACTAACATATCACATTTTCAGCATTCTATTTGCATCATATTATTAACTAGTTGTGCATGACCATCTTCTAGAGAGCTTATATCTAAATTGAGGCAATCAGAAATTGACTAGATCACTGTCAACAATACAGTCATGTGACTTATGGCGGTACTGTTGTACGCCTTGTCCTGTCCAAGAAAGCTTCACGCTCTGGGTGAGTCCATTTAGGTGCGCTATATACCACGGAATATTTCACGATTTTGTTTGCAGCTAACTGACACCAACTGGAGCCTACCTTAGCAATGCGGCGCTACGATATCTGCGACAAATAGTTCATTAATAATAATAAAAAATTAATTATGTGATATTTGTGACAAATAATCCATTAATTCAACATCGATTTAAATAATCATCCGAAATGTGAAGCAATGTAAATGTTCGCATGTAAATAAGGAGATAAACTGACTGCAGTAAAACCTCTCTACATCGACCGACCATGGGACCGACTTAAAATGGTCCATTTAGGGAGGTGGTCGGCTTAGGGAGGTTTTTGTATCATTACAATGGTATTGTATGGACAATCATTTGAGACCCAAATAAAGCAATCGATATAGGGGAGTGGTCGATCTGTGGAGGTTGTTGTTGAGAGAGGTTTTACTGTATTTCTGTGCAGGTGGCGCCTTCAACATTGTATACACATATGTGAGAGGGTCATCTGGGTATGGCCTTATGGGGCTGTCACACTATGACGTGACGACGTCAGCATAGGGAGAACGTGAAAAACGTTGAACTTCTCGGCGTAGTATGCAAATTTGGGCACAAGTTGAACGTGGATGCAGCGTAGTGGACGAGAGCGTAACGTCGGAAAAGCGTAGTGATACCGTCATTCAACGAGAGAGGACAACATCATTATGCTCACGGAACATTATGAACGTTATTCCATCGCCAGAAGAACGTTAGTGACGTTACATACGTCATGACACGGTGGCAAAACGTTGAACGTACGTTCTCCTGACGTTCTCCTGACATTCTCCTGATGTTCTCCTGACGTTCCCATTACGCCGCGTGGACATTTCCACCCGGTTTAATGTGGGTCAACGTAGTGGAATGTAGTTGAACGTAGTGAGCAGCATTTGACTAACGTCCGTTTAACGTCATTGACGTTCGCTGAACGTGTACAGAACGTACGGCGAACGTAAACCCTTACGTTCGAGGTACGTCGAAAGTTTTGAACATGTCCAAAACCTCGACGTAACTTGACGTAACACGACATAATGTGACGTAGCTCGACGTCAGTCTAACGTCATTCTGACGTCATCATAACGTAACCCAACGGATGTCAACGTAATGACAAAAAATGACCACGTTAGGCTCACATTGGCTCGTTACGTCGTAGTGTGACAGGGGTATAATATAGGGTTCATGATGTAGTCGCCGTATACAGCGTCTATTCAGTGGGAAGGCGCACACTTTTCTCTTAGACATCGGTGAATGTTAATAATGTTAACATAGAGTGAAATAAGGGATGGCAAAATGGGGTTGTGAACATGAATGACAAGATGGCCGAATGAGTTGAGCGCCCACTTCCCGTGTGGCAGATCGTGATATTTGAATCCTGAGTTCAAAGCCCAGCCGAGACTAACCGATGACTTAATCAGTAAAAGATGTATTCTTGTTGCTACCTAGCTTGGCACTTGGCATTTCTAGAGTGGGGCAAAGGACAGTGGAATGAGGAAAACCAATTATCTATTCTTGAAATATCTCCCGGCTAATCAACAAATGAATTTGGTCGGTTGTTGGAGCTTTACGTCCTGGCAACTTCTAAGGTCATATCATTATCAGGATGGCTACCGACTTGTAGCAGGGCATACTCATGGCGACTTTATAGTGCTACACTACTGGGAAATCATGACCAGATATCCTGCTCAGTCACATTATCCTGACACTGAGCCATCTAGTCCCCAAGAAATGGATACACCACAAGGTTCAGGATCTACCTCTATATATATAGCACAATGTCCATGACCGTGCACTGATAAGTGGCAATGTTACAATGTGATTATTATTAATTACATTTTCCTTCGCCCTTAAAAATACAATGTAAAATTACTGATAGGCTACAAATTACTCATCTTATTACCCTTGCACCTGTTAATAAAACAGGAGAAATGTCAAATGATGACAGTCAATCTTACTGAGTCCACTCTTCATTGTCCTATCTTAGTAATGGAAACTAATGAATGGTGTGTGTCATACTACATAGCGACAACCATAAATATTTAAGTCATTGATTTGACTCGGCTGCTTTTCAAACCGTTGCTCTGCTACACCGTAAGTGAGTGCTCAACTCATTTTACCATTCTGTTTGATCTACAAAGACTACAGCATTTACATGTGGTTTCTTTGCAGTTCATTTTGTTTATTTTGGTTTTTAATGGTAATGAACCAGCAACGTCGCCTCTTTCATGCATAGGAAAACTGGGCACTTCTTTAGTAAAACATAGATAGCTCATGTATCGTTGGTTCTTTACAGATGTATGTTTTACATCCTAGCAACATCTAAGGTCATATCAGAATGGGCACTGAGTTGTGATAGTGTGCACCCCTGGCAAGTTTTACAGTATTGCCCCACTGGGAGACCAGGCCACCAGCATTACCCGATATCCCACTCAGTCACATTATCCTGATACTGAGCTAACCAGTTCTTGTCCTATTAATCCTAAGCACCATACTAGTCAGCGATAACAAAATAAATGTTGTATGTCATCGGTTTGATTCGGCTGGGATTTGAACTCCTGACCTTCCGCACGGGAAGTATGTGCTCTACCGATTCGGCCACCGCGTCCGATCAACTTCAATATCAGTTTTATGCAAGGCAAAGGCTACACAAAAGAGTCACCTGACAGTTACGTCATACTCAGACTGAATTTACCAATGTCTGCACTTCCTTCTTTTTTTCACCTTTTTTTCAAATCGGAATAATGGCAAGTTTTGCCGTCGTAACTATAGCAATAAATCGGCTGAGTACCAAATTAGGGCAGATCGTGTGTAACGATCAGCGAGATTTATTATCTCATCGGTTATTCGCCATTACCGAGGATTTGTCAATAAACACAGCTCATTTTTGTCGACACTAAATGCACCAGAGTGCGAAGCCCGAATGGACCAGACGCCGAGGTATCATGGAGGATCAGTTTGGTTTGTTGGAGTTTTACATCCTGGCAACATCAAAGGTCATATCAGGACAGGTACCGACTTGTGACAGTCCGCGCTCATGGCGACTTAATAGTGCTGCCCCACTGGGATACCAGACTGCCAGCACCATGACCTGATATCCCATTCAGTCACATTATCCTTACACCGAGCCAACCAGTCTTTTCCCTTTCCTAATAATGTCGAGCGCCAGGCTAGGAAGCGACAATTATCAATTTAGTAAGTCTTGCTTTGATTCGACAGGGAATTGAACTCCAAATCTTCAGTATGGGAGGTATGCACTCTACCGATTCGGCCAGCGCGTCCGGTCTGTCCTGGAGGAAGTAGGGTCCTACTGGGGTACTTGGTATAATATTCCACCGTGGAGTAGTCCTTACCTCCTGAGTTGGAGGAGCTTATATATCCCATTATGTGACATTATGCAGGGAAGGAGTAGATGGAATTGCATTGGTTATAAAATATAAGTCACTATTTATCAAAGTAGGCTTTGTAATACTTTCCTTCGGGAATTCAATTACAGGGAATAGCATGTTTACAGGACTGGTTCTGTAATTAATGGCCCAAGTGACAGACATGTTTCAGCTTTATTTCATTCAGAAAGCCTGTCTAATTGGGTGAGTCTTCTAACTGCTGAAGAGGCCCAATTGTACACACAAACACAGCAAATATAGTTATGCCTCTTTATTACAATTTTAGTTCTTTCAGGTTCTCTTAGGTAGTTATGTGATGTCAACGAGGCTTAGGCATGCGTATAACCCTATACCCCTTTCTCATTGTGGGGTGGGTGGGATGGCAATTTAAGGCAGTTGTTGTCCGCATGGCTCCCGTGTTGAAAGTGAAATATCTACAGCTAGCAGTCGCTTTTATACTCGAATGGTGACATAATTTAGTTCAGAAATATGACAGCAGTGGAGCCGCAGTTGCCTTGTTTACTGGGCGATGTATGGCGGAAGTGCCGAAACCTGCTAGTCAGCGTTAATGGTATAGTTCAGGTTATTTCAGCAAGGAGCCGCCAGTCGGCGACATATCGGAGCAGCCTTAGTTACTGGCATTTGGCTTTATTCGCACGTCTAATTACCCGTAATGCCTTAGCATTACGCACAATTACGGCTCAATGACAGCATTAGTCACATTGTAGCCCACGTAAGACCCAGCCTTATTACATCCTAACTAACTCTCAAAAGGTTGCTTCAAGATATACAAACTATGAATAGTCTTAGTGCATCATGATGATTGTGAATAAGTTATGTTGTGTCAAGCTTGTTGTTCGTTCATGGTAAGTACATTTGTGTTCTGTCATGGCTCCTTTAAGGTAGGAACGTAAGCACTGGTAAGAACAGTAACTGTGGTGTTGCATGGGTGATTTGTTTGTTGTTGTTTTACGTCCTAGCCACATCAGAGGTCATATCAGGACGGGCACCGACTTGTGACAGTGCGCACTCATTGCAACTTTATAGTGCTGTCCCACTGGGAAACCAGGCCGCTGGCACCATGACCTGGTATCCCACTCAGTCACATTATCCTGACACTGAGAACACCAGTGCTTGCCCTGTCCTAATAATGCCGAGCGCCTGGCTAGGAAGCGACAAGTATCAATTTTTAAGTCATTGGTCTTAACTCGATCAGGGTTCGATCCCACGACCCCACGATCTACCAGCACGGTAGACTGATGCTCTAACTCATTTGGCCATCCCGTCTGGTCTTGCATGGGTGAAGGTTGTGTACTATATATATAGACACAATGTGTATCTATATATAGAGATATATAGAGACATGTGTATCTATATATATACACACACGAGGACCATACAGCAAATGTGTATCTATATATATACACACACGAGGACCATACAGCAAATACACCAACCATGGTGTTGCATGCGTGAAGGTTGTGTGTATATATATATATATATATATTGTGGTCTGCACTGACCTCTTAGGCAAGTAACCACATAGACAGGTAGCTGTGGGTAGTGTGGTGATATCAGGGAGCCAAGATGGTGTAATGGTTAGCACACTGGCCCGGAATGCAAAGAGATGTGGGTTCGAGTCCTGCTCTAGGCATAATATTTCCCATTTTCATCACCCCCCATGACACTGGTTTCCATGACCATGATCCTGTACAAGCTATGCGCTGTATGGTTGTTGGACCTACCCTGTGTATGTATGTGATAGTGGTTTGCCTGTATGTATGTAATTGTAAGCATTAAAAGACTTACAATTCCGGGGGACGAGTCTAGTGGTCTGCACGGACCTCTCAGACAAGTAACCATATAGACAGGTAGTCATGGGCAGTGTGGTGATATCAGGGAGCCTAGGTGGTGTAATGGTTAGCACACTGGCCCGGAATGCAAAGAGTCCCGCTCTAGGTGCAATATTTCCCATTTTCATCACCCCCATGATACATATATAAATAAATAGATACATGCGTATCTATATATAGAGATCTATGTATATATATATATATAGATGCATGTGTAACTACAGATATAGAGAGAGATACATGTGTGTATATATATACACAAACAAGGGCTAGATAATGTATGAGACAGGAAACACACTAACCATGGCGTTGTTCCCATTAAACTGGTGCGCTGTGAATAATTGAATATATATAATATATAATATATAATCTATTATATGCATATAAACACACACATATATATATGTATATATATATATATATATATACATACATACATAAAACAAAAAAATCATCAGGCGCGAGTGACACTGTGTCGAGCCGCTGAAGAAGATTTGGCCGGTGGACACGTGATGGTGTGGCGGGAGGCACACTGCAAGAGTAAGTACAGTGACAATAATATATAACAATAATAATAATAACAATTCCCTTCTGCGCCTTTATACTAACATAATGCTTATTCAGCACATTTATGGTATGGAGAGTAAACACCCTATACAAGGTGTTGTGCATATTAAAGCGGTGTGATGTGCATATACATATATGTACACACGAGGTGTGCAAGGTGCATACAAACCGTGCACTTCTTCAATAGACGCGGGTGCTCAGACTGGTCCCCGAGCCTCGTCGACGTGCCGGGTGGTGGTGCAGGGTCCTGCAGCGACACCAAACGACAGGTAATGAAGCCCGAATGGCCCCTCGCCGTCTCGTGGATGGGGCGCAGAAGCTGGCCCCGATGATACGACGTGATGAGACTGGTGAGACTGGTGAGACCGGTCAGACTGGTGAGACTGGTGAGACCGGTCAGACTGGTGAGACTGGTGGGACCGGTCAGACTGGTGAGACTGGTGAGACTGGTGAGACTAGTGAGACTGGTGAGACTGGTGAGACTGGAGGGACTGGTGAGACTGGTGAGACTGGTGAGACCGATGAGACCCGTGAGATTGGTGAGACTGGTGAGACTGGTGAGACTGGTGATGTTTGTGAGGCTTGTGAGACTGGTGAGACTGGTGAGACGGGTGGGACTGGTGAGACAGGTGAAACTAGTGAGACTGGTGAGACTGGTGAGAGTGGTGAGACCAGAGCCACTGTTTGAGACTGGTGAGACCGGTGATACTGTTGATACTGGTGAGACTGGTAAGATGTGTGAGACCAGTGAGACCATTGAGACTGGTGAGACTGTTGGTACTGCTGAGACTGGTGGAACTGTTGAGACTGGTGGACTGGTTAGACTGGTGCGAATGGTGAGACCAGTGAGACTGTTCAGACCGGTGGGACCGGTGAAATTGTTGAGACTGGTGAGACTGATGGAACTGATGAGACTGGTGGACTGGTGAGACTGGTGAGACTCGTGAGTCTGGTGAAACCGGTGAGATTGGTGAGATTGGTGAGACCGGTGATACTTGTGAGACTGGTGGACTGGTGAGACAGGTGAGACTGTTGAGACCGGTGAGACTGGTGAGACTGTTTAGACCGGTGACACTGGTGAGACTGTTGAGACTGCTGAGGCTGGTGGACTGGTGAGACTGGTGACACTAGTGAGACTGGTGAGACTGGTGATACCAGTGAGACCGGTGATACTGGTGATACTGGTGATACTGGTGAGACTGGTGAGACTGGTGAGACTGGCAAGGCTTGTGAGGCTTATGAGACCAGTGAGACCGGTGAGACTGATGAGACTGGTGAGACTGGTGAGACCAGTGTTACTTGTGATGCTTGTGAGGCTTGTGTAACTGGTGAGACTGGTGAGACTGGTGAAACTGGCGAGATTGGTGAGACTGATGACAACTGGTGAGACTGCTGAGACAGGTAAAACTGATGAGACTGGTGACACTGATGAGACCTGTTAGAGTAGTGAGACTTAAGATATGTCATGGTTTTTTTTTCTCAGATTGTCTATTGATTATTATTACTACAATGTCGCTACAGTGGAGGCACTTTTCCTTCAACTATTAAGAAACCTAGTAATGACAATGTAAACCCAAAGCCTAAAATAGGAAGGTATGCATCTGATGTCAGGCAACTGAAAACTGGAGGAAAGGTGCTAAAGATTGGTACATGGAATGTACGAACATTGTACAAACCAGGCCGATATGACAACCTGAAAGTGGAAATGACAGCGCTAAACCTTGACATCCTAGGTATAGCTGAGACGAGATGGACGGGTGACGGGAGGATAGGTGATAGTGAGGTAGATATGATATATTCTGGAGATGAAAAACATCAGTATGGCGTTGGAATTATGATGAAGAAGTCCATTGCCGCCACAATGATTGGATTCTGGCCAGTATCTGACAGAATTATTATGATGAAGCTGAGGGGAAAACCGTTCAATATAAACATTCTGCAAGTTTATGCACCAACCTCAGATCACGATGATGAAGAAGTCAACGAGTTCTATGACAGCATCAAAAAGGTAATGGAATACACCAAGTCTGGAGAAATAACAATTGTTATGGGCGATTGGAATGCGAAAGTTGGAGAACAACATGAATATCCAGTAACAGGAAGATTTGGCTTAGGTGAGAGAAATGATCGTGGTGAATACTTGATAAATTTCTGTTTGACATCAAAACTAGTAATTGCTAACACCTTATTTGAACATCCAAAGAGAAGACTATATACATGGAAGAGCCCTGGTGATGTATGTCGGAACCAGATCGATTACATTCTTGTCAACCAACGATATCGAAATTGTATCAAACAGGCAAGGACATATCCAGGTGCTGACATATGTTCGGATCATAATCCAGTAGTAATCAGTATGGTAGTGAAATTGAAACAGCAGAACAAAATTAAAAACAACATTCAAATGGATATGAACATGTTAAAAGATGCAAAATACAGAACTAAGTATAATGTCTCTGTTCATAACAAATTCAGTGTACTGATGAATGAAGAAACTCCTCAGAGAGAGTATAACAACATTGAAATGGAATGGGAAGCTCTCAGAGAAAGCATGGTCAAGTCAGCAGAGGAGGTGTTACCAAATAAAAAACGAGAGACAAAGCAATCATGGATGACGCAAACCATACTAGAAAAGATGGCAGAAAGGAAGAAAGTGAAAACCACTGATCCACCTAAATACAAACACCTGAAGAATGAAATAGAAGATGAATGCAAAAAAGCTAAAGATGAATGGTGGAATAAGAAGTGTGAAGTAGTGGAACAACTTGAGTCTCAACATCGTTCAAGAGAGATGCACAAGAAAGTGAAAGAGATAACAGGTCAAGGATACAGACAGAGAAGCAGTAAATGTATCAAGAACAAAGACGGCAAAATGCTCTTTGAAGAAGATGAAATAAAGTCCAGATGGGAAGAATATGTAAACGAACTATACAATGATGACAGAGGGAACCCACCCACAATTGAGAAAGAAGATGGGAATATTATATTAGTATCAGAGGTTGAGAAGGCTATCAATGATCTAAAGTCAGGTAAGGCTCCTGGAAGTGACCAGATAACATCAGAAATGATAAAAGGACTAGATGAAGTGGGGATTCAAATCATTCATAAGCTAGTAAATGACATCTATGAGACTGGATTTATACCATTGAATATGAATGAATCCATATTTGTACGACTCCCAAAGAAGCTAAAACCAACATTGTGTACTGAGTACAGAACACTAAGCCTGATGAGTCATATGTTGAAGATGATCCTGAAAATAATTTTACTGAGAAACAGACAGAAAATTGAAGAACAAATCAGTAACGTACAAAGTGGGTTTATATCTGGAAGAGGTACACGTGAAGGGATTTTCAATATGAGAATGATTTGTGAACGTTATTGTGAAGTGAACCAGGATGTTTATGCCTGCTTTATTGACTATGAGAAGGCCTTCGACCGAGTCAATCATGAACTGTTAATCAAATGTTTACAAGATATTGGTGTCAATGGCAAAGACATTAAACTAATTGTGAACTTATACTGGACACAACGTGCATTTATAAAAATGGAGCAGGGCCTATCGGATGAAGTTATGATTAAACGAGGAGTTCGACAGGGGTGTGTATTGTCACCATGTCTATTTAACCTGTACACAGAGATGATTTTCAGACACATTGAAGATTGCAAGGGAGTGACAATAGGTGGCATGAACGTCAACAATCTTAGATATGCCGATGACAGTGTAATACTAGCAGACAGTGAGAAAAACCTACAAGATATAGTGAATAGAATCAATAAAGCTGGAATACTATTCAACATGAAGATGAATGCCAGGAAGACCAAAACAATGGTTATAAGTAAAAAGACAGATAAACCAAATGTCAATATAACCATAGATGGCACAAACATAGAACAAGTATCCGAATTCATATATCTCGGACAAAAGATTACAAATGATGGGAGATGTGAGGAAGAAATTAAAAGAAGGATAACAATAGCCCGAACAACATTCTCCAAAATGTATAGAGTGTTAACATCAAGTAAGATATTAATACAAACAAGGAAGCGTATTCTTCAGTGTTATGTGTGGTCTACTCTAATGTATGGGGCAGAGACATGGACAATCTCTAAGAAAATGTACAAACGTTTAGCAGCATTTGAGATGTGGACTTATCGAAGGATGATGAAAATATCATGGACAAAGAAGATCACCAACAAAGAAGTTCTCAGAAAAATTAAAAATAAGAAAAGCTTGTTTGCCACTATACAGACAAAGAAACTTATTTATTTTGGCCACATCATTCGTCAGAGTTCAATATACCGTACATTGTTGGAAGGGAAGGTGAATGGCAGCAGAGGGAGAGGGAGACCAAGAACATCATGGTTTACAAATATTTCACAGTGGACAGGCTTGAATTATTCACAGTCTATCAGAACAGCACAACATCGGGACAAGTGGAGAACCATTGCATCCAACCCTCGACTAGAGGATGGAACTATTGATTGATTGAATGTCGCTACATTTATACACATGGTGCCTTCTGATCGGGCGAATGTCACTGATGCAATGCGATGAAGTCACATAGTGGCTGACCACTTAACTCAGTATCCATGTAAGAAGGACATAACCTGGTGATTATTCATACTTGTAGGCAAAATTTCAGTGAGTGAGTTTTTGTTGTGTTTCTTTTGTGGTAGATATGTTTATTCTGCTGAATAAGTCTGTTGTCAGTGCCGAAGCACTGGTCTTCCAGACATTTCTCAATTCAGGGTTATTTACAATAAGTTAAAGCTGCATAGTCCGATGAAGCATCAAATTTTCAAAACCAAAGCAATTATCTAGACTTGATTCTACACATCTAACTCAGTAGAAGGGGACACTGAGACAATTGAATAAAACCTGTTACAGATGAAGCCTATGGTGCCAGAGTTTTGGCGCGCTTGCCAAAACTAATTTGATATGTTCACACATCAAATATCTCAAAAGTTGGTTATTGAAAATAAAAGTTACTTCAAAGGAAAATAAGGTAGATCAATCAGTTTGATATGTTTATCTCAGAAAAATGACAGAAACTCAAAACCATCGGACTATGTAACTTTAAGTTCAAGAGTGAATTTGTGTGAAATTGTTCAAGTTGATGGGTGGAGGCATTTAAAATTGGTCAAAGCTGAATGCTGAAGCCTGGGGCCATTTGAAATCACAACATTCATCCATATTAAATATAACACTTGCCTACTCTTATTAGAAGCATGCCTTTCGAATATAATACATTTATATAGTGCAAAATACAGTTCGGTTCCTGGTCGAGTCAAACCAATGACTGATCACATTTATACTTGTCGCTTCCAAGTCTGGTGCATTAATAGGATAAGGCAAGGACTGATTAGGCCTGATTTCCCTGTGGGGCAGAACGATAAAGTCACCATGAGTGCATCCTGATATGACCTTAGATGCTGCCAGGACGTAAAACGTCAACATCCAACCATCAGATACCCGAGTGGCGAGAGTGGTAGTTGACACACAGGTAAGATGGTTTGCACACCTGTGTCAGACCTGAGACGCAGATATCGGTCAAGGCTGGCCAGGTGAGCTTGGCCTGTGGCTCGGTATTCACCATTCTCTCAACTGTAATGGTCGATAATGGGGATTGCCAGTTTCCATCTTCTATCTGGCGCTCTTTAATTCTGCATTCGGGAGGGGGACTTAGCTCAGGCAGTAATCTGTCCACCTGTGAATGTGTGGGTCATCCGATCGATCCTGCTCAGTGGACACATTTGCAGTTTGGGTTATTTTCTGTTCCAACCAGTGGTCCACAACTGGTTTATCAAAGGCTGTGGTATGTGCTGTTCTGTCTGTGGTAAGTGCATATAAAAGACCCTTGCTGCTTATTGGAAAGAGTAGCCTGTGTGGTGGTAGTGGATTTCCTCCAAAGAAATATGTCAGAATGACTATATGTTTGTCGTCCAATAGCCGATGATAAAAATCAATGTGCTCTAGAGGCGTTGTTAAATAAAACAAACTCTAAATTGAATCTGATAATTATTTCAGGAAGGTGTGTGTTCTTTTATGTCCTAGCAACAGCTAAGGTCATATCAGGACCGCTACCGACTTGTGACCGAGCGCACTCATGGCGACTTAATAGTGCTGCCTCACTGGGAAATCAGGCCACTGGCACCATAACTTGATATCCCTATCCTATTAATACCGATCGCCAAGCTAGAAAGCGACAAGTATAAATTTTGAAGTCATCAGGTTGACTCGACCTGGGCCCGAACTCCCGACCTTCCGCACGCGAGGCCCATGCTCTACCAATTAGGCCATCGAGCCTGGTATTTCACAAAGGCAACATATATGTGTCCAATTAAAATATTACCAACTCGAGGATGTGTTGTTGTTTAAGGAGGTTTACATCCTGGCAATATCTAAGGTCATATCAGGACGGGTACAGACTTGGTACATTGGGCACTCATGACGGCTTTATAGTGTTGAGTAGGGGATCTGCAACGACATTGTAGTAGTAAAGATGTGCAGATGGACCATGCGATCTCAGATATTAAGCATACCGCTTGGATGAACAGATTGGATTCCTGTCCAGCCAATAGCAGTGAGTATGATAGTCATGTGATCGGAACATTCTCAATGAGAACATAAGTCACATTTCTGTAATGGCGAATTTGATTTCCTAACTACCTCAAATTCTCTACCATTTTAGGTTGATTATGTAGTTTTCAAACTCTGTCTGTTGTATATTTATCGAATCAAGAGGCAGGTATATATAGGCTTACCTCACAAATCCTTTGAAGTGTGATACACGGGTGCCACTGAACCATGGCTGGCGAAAAGAGCAGATCTCTCAGCGCTGTGCAAGGAAGTTCAGGGGACCAGTCGAAACGGGATATCGACCGCAACAATGTGGCCTTGGAGATAATTCTCATGTTTAGTGAATTGGACTTAACTTCTTTACGAAGTCAATTCCTTTTACAGCTGACTTTTACTTCAATTTAACTAATTATATATCTCTGGATATTCATTAAATTTAGTTGTTCAACTCCAAACTCCACATACACCTGGACTGGCAAGTCTCCACATATCTCCAAATTTAGCAATTTAATATCAAATATACTGTACACTATAAAGTAAGGTGCGCTACAACAAATCTAATCTTTTTATCTCAGAAAATCAAAACCGTCGGACTATTCAACTTTTAATCATGTCACCGCCGAATGACAATATCATACCCAGTCCTTCTCTACCTTCTATGGGTAGTCTGATGCCTCTTCCTTCCAGCCGTCTGGACAAGATGGGATGGCCGAATGAGTTGAGTATCCGTCCCCCATTTTGGTAGATCATGCGATTTGAACTCATGGCTTCGAACCGTGTGTAAAAATATACGGTCTTTCGGCCGTAATAGCCGAGCTTGGAATCAAATCAATATCTCAGGCGACGGAGTTGGGGACCATTGTTATGTAATAGTGATGCAATGTGTGACATGGAAATAAATGTTATGATGCAAGGTGACCGGGATTGCGGTATGATATTTGGATATTAAGATATGGTTACTAATTACAGAAATGTTCCCTCCATGCACCACTCACTCTAGAGATACCAAAGGAAGCAGTTCACCTCTGAGCGGTGTGTAACACCCATAGGACTTAGGTTCAATGGGCTGTAACCAATGATTTTGACTGAACCAGCAGAAGCTATGTGCATCTCTGTTGCAGGTTGTAAGTGAGTGAGGGTGGCAGGTCACTAGTAGTAGTAGGTGAACAAGAGTTGTAGCAATAAAGCTTATCACTGTCAATCTTGCATGACTTGTCTCCCTTTCTTTCTTATGAGTTGTGTTTTGGTATTTAGTGGGGGGAGACTGGCAGACAGTTGCCAGGATTCTCTATTAGTAGTGAGTATAAGTAGAGTAACTGGAGATGGCCAAACAACCAGTTATTCTTCACCTGGTCGAGAGTCAAACCAATGAATTATAAAATTGACACTTGTGTCCTAGTCTGGCACTCAGCATTAATAGGATAAGGCAAGGTCTGGTTGCCTCCATCTCAGGATAATGTAATTGAGTAGGATATCAGGTCATGATGATGGCAGCCTGGTCTCCCAGTGGGGCAGCACTATAAAATCGCCATGAGTGCGCTCGGTCACAAGTTGATGCCTGTCCTGATATGACCTTAGATCTTGCCAGGACGTAAAACTCCAACAAACAACCAACCTCCAACCGTGACCTCGGAAAAAAATCAATCAATTCGTTACCAGACTCTTGGAGGCCAGACACTTTCGAACAGGAAGTATTGCACCAACAATCACATTAGTCCTCGCAATATAAACAGAGGGAATCGGGGCAATGAGGCAGCAAAACTCCAGCCTCTTCCGACTATTCCGATTCCCTTTGCTTCATGGGAAGTGCTAATACACTGGAACGCTTCGAACTTCCGCCCAATTGATGTTCCTCTCAGGTGACGTGCCCTCCTTTTTTTCTTCAAATGTATGTATAAGCTATACAATGTGTTATGCGAGTATTAACAACAAGGCTGTTATGTAGTCCTTCCTAACTATGCTCCCTAACTGTCCCGTTATTGGCCCGCAACCAACTAGATATATGCCACTCTCATGCCAACCCCTGATTTCCGTAACCGTTGTATAATATATATATATTATATATATATATATATATATATATATATGGCACACCACATATAGATATATATTTATATATCACTTTAGCTTGACTATTTGTTACATGTATACGACATATATAGAAACTGTAATATATATGTGTGATGTAAAAGGATAATTAATCGAAAGCTTTCCATTCTAGTTATTTGATTCTCCAGCCTACATCATCTACTGTAGTTTTCTTATTATTGTCACCTGCTATGCAATCTCAGGCCGATTGTGGCGCCACCTGTCTGTATATGCGGTAACTTGTCAGGCCACACGCCCTCAATCTGCCCACGAGGATACTATACTATCAAATATAGAAGAGTTTTGCAAAAGTGATAAATTTTCCAATCCGATAACCTTGAGGGAGCTATGTGGTGTTCTCTGTGGCGGAGTGGTTAGAGTGTCTGACTTTTTTCTAGGTCGGACTCCTAATCTGAAGGTTGGTGGTTCGATTCCCTGTGCCCCCCCCCCCCCACCTCTGCCAATTTGGATTTCCACCGCTGTGTATAACTTACAGCGACATCAAAGGCCAGTTGCTCTCATACCATGTCTATGTGGTGTGGAAGGTTAAATCCCTTGGGTCGGTAAAAGTGTAGACTCAGGCTTTCTATCGACAAACTGTATAATGGTGAAAACAAGTCTATTCAGACTTATCCATGATAGGCAGTATAAATCTTCAAGAAAAATGATATCCCTATAGTGGTGGGATGTATGACTTTGTGAAGAAACATCGAGATAGGAAGATTGTTTTTGTTTTAAAAAACAGGTCAAGTGGCAAGAGTGGTGTGATTTATACCAAGTGAACACTATTACAGTTGTAGGTTTTCAAATTACTTAGTCACGACCATGCACCGTTGCTCTTATCTGTGAACATTGCTGATGGAAATGATTGCAGTGGCCGGGTGAGGCGGCGAGTGTGAAGCAGCGGGTGGGGTGGGGATGGGGGTGTGGGGGTGGGGGGGTTGATGTTAGTGGTGGTGCTAGTTATAAAGAAACCGAGTGCCTGGGGATCTAACATTGATCATCGGGGTCTAGAGCTGTGTTCACACGAGCAAAATTTATGTCGAATTAGGCAAGTCGATTTATGTGAATCGATTTAGTGATGCGTTCACACACATAACATTTTAAAGTGTGTCGCGTCCACACATACGGTGTGTATGCCAGTTTAAGGCGGAAGTCGATATATGTGCATGCGCATAGTCACCATCAACAATGGTGGACTTCGTGGCAACAGGACTCTTCATGCTGTTCAATGTTAGGAATAGTCGGGCAACGATCGACAGGGAAGCCCGGAGACGATCAAATATGGCGTGGATATTTGATGAGTCTAATCGACGGACAGAACAGTTCCTGCGGATGCAAGCAAATGAGCGTTCAGCCTTCCTGCTTCAACTGTTGACGTTGGTGACAGTCCGTGATGGCCCGCCGAGGGAAGTGTGGACCAGGGAAAGGTAGGCAGTCGTGTAGTTTATTGCTTTGCGATCTAATCTAATGTTTGTGATGCTTTTATATGCTTTTTGCAAACTTTACGTATGCTTCACACGCAATTTTTTCTTGACTCTCGCCAATCTGTTTAACACGCTTTACATAAGCCAAACTAGATGTGGCGCTATACTGGGCCTTTTCCTGTTTTGTTCCTAAAGTGGTGTCAGTAAACACATTTGAGGTAACAATTGCCAGACCCTTCCATCACAAAAGACAACTCTGTTTTACTGTCTGGTGTGGCTATAAATGTATGTGGACTCTTGGATGTTTTATTTATGGACCATTGTGTGAAGTTTCATGAGACTGTACTGTAGCAACGCTAGTTAGCAACGTCCCCCAAATCTCACGGGTTTCGTATTATTTATAAATTACCCCATGTATGTATGTGGCAAAACAAATCCACACCCCTTCACTAATAAAAGCGCACCAGTGGATAGAGCTTGAAACATCGGGACGTTAAAGACTATACTAACGGTCACGGTTCGTGATTTCTCTTATTTTTGACTAAAACTAACATAATAGGCAATAATATTCACCCATTTCTCTTTTTTCATGTCGGGCCACTGGTGGTGCGAAATTGTTAATCAGACATTCGGCGACAGAGACTGGCTGGCGAACTTTCGGATGCGAAGGGCGACTTTTCAGCACATAGTGGAGCAACTCGGAGTCCATATCGGGCGGGCCGATACACATATGCGACGGTAATGTCCTTCTGTTACCCTTGTGAAATTTGTTGCACTTGACATGTGTGACACTCCACTTTTTACCTTAAAATCGTTTCAAATTAAAGTGGCTTACATTCTTTATAGCATAATGTGCGTGCCTAAATCGTGTTTTCACACATAAAACTTTAAGTCGACTTAGCCAAGTCGATTCATATGAATCAATTTTTTATAGTATGTTGTCCACTGCCTTGTGGTACAGGTTCTTGACAGAACTGAAGGCTAAGGGAGCAAACCCTAAACAGAAAACCATGTCACTGTGGCAGCATTATGGGCGGTTGATGTATGGAACTCCCAACATCTCCCGACCAGCCACTGCAGGGACAAATAGTTTTGCGCCTGTCTTGACATCTTCTTGCCGGTGTGAAACCTCTATTTGCTCCCCGAGAGAGTGCCGCTGGTAACTTGCAAAAGCCAGCAGCACTTCAACACTTTTGCTGGCAGCTTTCATGAAATGTACAACCGCACAAGAGCGGCAGTCAAGTAATGAAAGCAGTCTTTGTCGCATCATGACCGACAGCATGATTATGTCATCTACTCCAACTAGCACCTAGAAAGCAACAGCAAAATTTGATATAAAATATTTTATGATTAAATTGTTGTTTTATCAGATTTTTTTTATCAATTGATGTACTTCCTGTAAGTAAACACTTTGATTTGATGTACACTGCCCAGAATGTCCCATAACACAAGAAAACTCTGTTTTACTCCAACTGCTGTTGCGCACTTTGTTCAGATGCATATCGGTGGAAGTGCGAGTGGCTGTCAAGCTATGCTTGATGGCGACGGGAGTGGGCTATCGCGGTGTTGGGCACCTGTTCGGTATCGTGAAATCCACGTGTTGTGAGATTTTTCACGAAACCTGCGCCGTCATCGTCCATGTACTTATGCCTAAATACATAAAGATGCCGACTGCAGCGTGCTGGAAGGAGATAATTAACGGGTTCGAAGCACGCTTTGGATTTCCGAACTGTGGCGGCGTAATTGATGGGACTCACATCCCCATAATTGCGCCGCAGAGGCACCACACAGACTACCACAACAGGAAAGGCTATTACTCAATCGTAGCACAATTCGTGTGCGATCATGAGTACCAAATCATCAACATTGCTGCAGGTTGGCCGGGCAGGGTACACGATGCCCGCGTCTTGGCGAACTAATCATTGTATGCAAAAGGTGAGGCGGGTACCCTATTGCCCGATAGCCCCAAGCCGTTAGGGAACTCAACTGTGCCGGTTGTGATGCTGGGCGACCCGGCTTACCCGCTGCGTCCGTGGTTAATGAAGCCATTCTCGGACACTGGCTGGCTAAGCCCCGAGCAGACGCAGTTTAACTATCACCTATCACGCGCAAGGATGACGATTGAGAACACGTTCGGCCGCTGTAAAGCGCGCTGGCGCATTCTGCAGCGTCGCACGGATATCAAAGCCGAGGATGTTACCACTATGATCATGGCATCGTTCACTCTTAACAATATATGTGAAATTCACAAAGAAACCTTCAACCAGAAGTGGGATGACGGCCCTACTGCGCAACCACACAACCTGGCACATGATCTCGACGCGGACGGAAACGGTTCGGAAATAAGGCAGGCATACGTGGACTACTTCAGCGCTTAATATACGATAGGTAGGGTGCGAATGGGTTTAAACAGGATTGGAATATATCCGATTTTGACCAATGTCAACTTATGCACCAGCGGTTAACGGAATATACTTGCTAAGCTGATGTAAAACGCTTCGTTAGCTCGAATCGGGTAAACCGACTTTTGTTTAAGTTTGGTTCACGTTACTTGTGGTGTATATTAATTTTAATTACTCGGGTGTAAATGGCAGTTTTCTGCATGGGAGGTGCACTACATGGTTGATACGAGCGCTAAATCGGATCAATTATTTCGCTTCATGTAATTAATACAAAATACACGAGGCCACTATATTTAAGTGTACAAGACATATAACAACACATTCATATATGGAACCACAAGTCAATATTTATTGGATTGAAGTGCAGGAAAGTTAAAGGTAAATTAAAGGTCCAAGGTAATTAACTTAGTTAAAAGAAAATGTAAAAAATTGCAATGTTTAATTATTGTTCCATACAAGTCAGCAAATTAAATTTCTTATCGGACTGAAAATATCGGTTCTTGCCGCTATTGGTTGACGTGGAAGTGCTGAGGCTGAGGAGCAGGAGGCTGCAGCGATACCAATAACTGCAGCATCTTCTCCTCGTGCCGCCTCTGTTCAGCGTTAGCCTCCAGTTCACGTTCGTGCCACCATTCCTCCATCTCCACCTGGGTTTGCAGACGTTTGGCCTCCGTCTGGTGGAAAAGGGCGGTGGCCTCCCTCTGTGCTGAGACAAACTCTGAAATGACGGTTTCCAGGCCACGTTGATTTTTGCCTCGCCCCTTTCGTTTGCGTAGTGCTGGAATATCAATCAACAAGACATGGTTTAAAAATACTTGTGTTAATTGGTGGACCTTTGGTCTACAGCCAAATGTTAACAGTAGGACGGCTAACCCGCTGCAACTAGTTCTCATCATGTATAAAGGCCCTTGAGGTTGTTTAGTAGATATTACTTAGCATAACTCGGTTTAAAGTTAATTGTGGAAATCGGACTTGTTTACAGCACTGCTTAACATCACGGTTAAATCGATTCAACTAGTTTGCATCACGTATAACGGCTCGTGAGGTAGTTTAGGACATATCACTTAGCATAACTCGGTTTAAAGATAATTGTGGAAATCGGACTTGT
Source organism: Branchipolynoe longqiensis (assembly GCA_030323885.1). Lineage (NCBI taxonomy): Eukaryota > Metazoa > Annelida > Polychaeta > Phyllodocida > Polynoidae > Branchipolynoe > Branchipolynoe longqiensis. The sequence goes on along the minus strand of CM059187.1, from coordinate 59,895,664 downwards.
TTACAGCACTGCTTAACATCACGGTTAAAGCGATTCAACTAGTTCGCATCACGTATAACGGCTCGTGAGGTAGTACATATCACTTAGCATAACTAGGTTTAAAGTTACTTGTGGCTACCGGACGTTTTTAAAGGAATTCTAAACGTCACGGTTAAATCGATTCAACTAATTCGCTACACATACAACCGATCTGCACACGCGTGAATATAAAAAAGCAGGGTCAATTACCTGCGATATGTCATATATTTATTGTGGTAAACATGTTTTCTGTATTTGTGGGCGATGAAAATAAACTCCATGGAGTAAATTGTATGAAATTAGAAGTAGTTCTGTTCATCTAAAACGGTTCATGTATAACGTTTCGAGCTCTACTTTACTTACGAATGATCAATGTACATTAGAAATATGAAGGAAAGCTTTCTGAATGTCATCGTTTTCTATTTTTGCATTTCTGATGAATCGTTTGTTCGTGACACAATTTTAAACATTTGCACTCATTGCTTAGGAGTTACTTGTTAACTATGACAATACATACCTGGCTGTCTGCGTTCCCCCGCCTTGCTCCCTGATGGACTGTTGACGACGGGAGTATCTGCCGGGCCGGGGGGTTCGGTCTCGACTTCAACCTCCACTTCCACCTCAACATCTTGGTCAATTGCCTCCTCCACGAGGTCACTTGCGTCGTCTGTAAATCAATGTTGTAAATAATGGAGTAAACGCAGGGACACAATGGGGGATAGACAGAAACGCATTAGGCAAATAATAGTAATCTTAGGGTTACATCTGTCGTTGGCATACAACCTTCATTTATCATGCCACGTTTTTACGCTGGCCAATTACCATTCTGTGTAGTAGGAACTATACTTGTTCGCTTGTTCGCTTAGCTATCTCCAACCAGTGTATTAACGGTGTTAATGGCAACAGTTACATGCTAAAAAAAAAAAACATAACAAAAAGCGTATTACCTGCTTCCAGTGAAACCGCGTCACTGTCCATGTAGTGGAGGGGCACTGCTGTGGTTCACGTCCCCAAGATAGCGTCTATTTCCATGTAATAACGGAAGGTGTGCAGGGCGCGGCCACTCCACTGTAAAACGATTACTATATTAATAAAGACCATATATTTATCAAACCCATATAGGTTTTGTACTTAATACAGTTTGTGTTGTTGTTCCTTATCAGCATGCGTAGGCAAATTTAACAATGAATAAACAATGAGAATGAAGATAAACGTCGTGATTTTCTGGCACTACTTTTTTAGTTGCAATTTATAATAACATCTCCAGTTTAATCATGATCAACAGTGAAATGGACGGCCTTGTACGTTTACACTGCTCTTGTTGGTCACACATGGTAGACGCAATCTCAAATCATTAATGGGCATGAGCAATCTTCATACAGAGCAATGTTCAAACAGAAAACACCGGAAAAGTGACCTATATCCAAGCACACAACGTAGCAATAAAGCGCGTGATAAACATAATTTACACCAACTCAGTTTGCTGTTATGGATAGGCCAGAAGTCGCCGTAGTTTTCCTACTATACTGGTGTTAACTATAGACAAGATTTAGCAAAGCCTATCGTGCGATCTAAAAGCAAGGTTCTTACTTGTTATGATCTCGGCATTTCCTGTAGGCCTGTGTCAGGCTCTTGATCTTGGACCTAAACGATATAGTGTTTCGCTCGGCCCTCCCCTCTCCATAGTGGCAGAGCCTGGTCAGTCTGGCAGCCATGCGCCGGTAGATGTTGATATTTCTCCCAGACGATTCTAGTTCTCGCTGGATGTTGTCATCCCCCCATATACTTATCAATGTGCGTATTTCAGCGTCCTCCCAGTTGTCACGCCGGCCTGGTTCGGGAGTCATCATCGCAGTGGCCATGGTTAGGTGATTTGTGACAAAATCTGGTGGTGTGAATGGCTTCTCTGTGAATTCGGCGCAAAGTTGACCGGAATAACAACAACGAAAATTCTTGATTGCGCATGTGTGTGATGCGATACACCGATTCAGCTAAACCGCTTGCGTCCACACACGCAAGATAAACCGACTCACGCTGTGTCTATTCGCCTAAACTACCTCACGAAGGTGGTTTCCATGAACCGATTTATACGAATCGATTCAGCCCTAAACCGACACAGCGTCGCGTTCACACGGTGAATGTGTGCCGAACTAGGCAAGTCGATTTATATGAATCAATTTAAAGTGTGTGTGTGAACACAGCTTACGGGTGAGGTAGGCTGGTGAGGGAGGACGGACGAGGGAGGAGGGGGGAGAGGGACGGGGGACGGGGTGAAGAGGGACGGGGAGGATGGTATGATGTAGGAGGAGGGTGGTGGGTGAATGGGCAGGGAGGACGGGTGAGGGAGGAAGATGAGCGGGGAAGGAGGGTGGGGAAGAGGTTGGGGAGGAGAATGGGGGACGAGGGGTCTGGAAGAGGGGTGGGGAAGAACTGGTGGGAAGGAGGGGTAGTGGAGGAAGGGTCAGGGAAGGAGGCAGGGGAAGGTGGCACGGCGAAAGAAGTGAGAGGAAAAGGGTTGGGAAGGAGGGAGTGTGAAGGAAGGGTTGAGAGGAAAGGGTTGCGAGGGTAAGGTTGGGAAGGAAGGGTTGGGTAGGAAGGGTTGGGAAGGAAGGGTTGGGAAGGAAGGGTTGGGGAGGAAGGGTTGGGAAGGAAGGGTGGGGAAGGAAGGCTTGGGGAGGAAGGGTGGGGAGGAAGGTTTGGGAAGGAAGGGTTGGGGAGGAAGGGTTGGGAAGGAAGGGTTGGGGAGGAAGGGTTGGGGAGGAAGGGTTGGGAAGGAAGGGTTGGGGAGGAAGGGTTGGGGAGGAAGGTTTGGGGAGGAAGGGTTGGGGAGGAAGGGTTGGGAAGGAAGGGTGGGAAGGGACGGTTTGGGGAGGAAGGGCTGGGAAGGAAGGGTTGGGGAGGAAGGGTTGGGAGGAAGGGTTGGGAAGGAAGGGTGGGAAGGAAGGTTTTGGGAGGAAGGTTTGGAAGGAAGGGTTGGGAAGGAAGGGTTGGGAAGGAAGGGTTGGGGAGGAAGGGTTGTGGAGGAAGGGTTGGGGAAGAAGGTTTGGGAAGGAAGAGTTGAGAAGGAAGGGTTGGGAAGGAAGGGTTTGGAATGAAGGGTTGGGAAGGAAGGGTTGGGAAGGAAGGGTTGGAGAGGAAGGGTTGGGAAGGAAGGGTTGGGAAGGAAGGGTTGGGAAGGAAGGGTTGGGGAGGAAGGGTTGGGGAGGAAGGGTTGGGGAGGAAGGGTTGGGGAGGAAGGGTTGGGAGGGAAGCATTGTAATGGAAGGGTTGCGAAAGAAGGGTTGCGAAGGAAGGGTTGGGGGGGGGAGGTTGTGAAGGAAGGGTTGCGAAAGAAGGGTTGGGACGGAAGGAGAACATGGGCTGGGTCTAGATAGGATGCGAAAAGCAAATCGTCTGGGAAAATTGTAGGTGTCGGTCTGGGTCTCGGACACCGAGCCCGGCCGCCCCGCCCATCGCTGTCAGACGCCCCCCCCCCCCGCCCCTCCCCGCCCTCACCCTATCATCCCACCCACCCGACCACTCACCCTCATTGGTGGGCGGGGCAGCGCTAAAATCAAATTCCCCTCCTCAATTCTCGATTTCTCCATTTACCGCTAGCTTTGCCATTCCTTCCAGGACCCCCACCTCTTCCTCCCCCCCCCCTACCACCACCACCCTCCACCCCCCACACACATATCCCTCCTACCCCTCCACACACACACGCCCACACACACATAGACACCCGGCCCTAAGGGTTATTTCTATTGACAAGAGCTCACTCTGAAGGGTGCGTGACACATAATGAAGCGTGTGACCTCCATCACCCATCACCCATCACCCATCACCCATCACACCCCGTCTCTTCCACACACACACACACACCACACACACACACACACACACACCCCTCCCGACCACCCAACAAAGCACAGCCGGTCACGTGCCTCCAAGACTCTAGGTATATTGAATACGATTTGTTCCACCCCACTCATAAATATCGGCCAGGCGCAGCGGTGAGCAGTGTGTGGGCTCCCCCCCCCCCCCCCCCCCCCCACCTCTCCTAACCTTCCCCCTTCACACCTTTCCTCACCTACTTCCGCTCCCATTGCGACCAGGGCGGGGGGGGGGGGTAGGGCAATTGCATGTAATTGCTTATCCATCTGTGTGCTGGATATGTGTGTGGGGGTTTATTCACCAGGCAACGCTTTGCCAACAGGTTCCGTGCCGACACAAGAAATAACCGCTGTGCTGACAATTGCACTCCCTCCCTCCCTCCTGCCCCCTCCCACACGTAATATGAGCACCGGTCGGGAACTGGCGCGGAAATCAAGAACATAGCCTACGAGTGTGGGGAAGAGACATTTGTCCATTACCCAGCAGGAGTGGGAAGGTTGTTACTATAGTGTTACTGTGTGTGGGGTTGGGGTGTAGTGTGTATGGGGTTGGGGTTTAGTGCGTATGACGTTGGGGTGAAGGGGGTTGGAGTGGAGTGTGTATGGGGTTGGGGTGTAGGGGTTTGTGGTGTAGTGTGTATAGGGTTAGGGTGTAGTGTGTATGGGGTTGGGGTGTAATGTTATGGGGTTGGAGTTTAGTGTGTATGAGGTTTGGGTGTAGTGTGCATGGGGTTGGGGGTGTAGAGTGTATGAGGTTGGAGTGTAGTGTGTAGGGGGTTGGATTTTAGTGTGTATGGGGTTGAGGTGTAGTGTGTAGGGGGTTGGGGTTTAGTATGTAAGGGGTTGGGTGTAGTACATAGTGGGTTGTTGTGTAGTGTTTATGGGGTGTTGTGTGTATGGGGTTTGGGTGTATTTTGTATGGGGTGGGGAGTAAAATATTCCGATAAAACACATTGGTGGGGAATGTGAACTTGTCTATAAGGGATTACAAATGGTCTATAAAGGTAAATGATGCATATGGCCAGGGGCATGAAAGTATTATGTGGTGCTGGTGATCCTTTACTTATATTAAATAGTTATTGCATATTCTATAGATAGTGTGAGAGGGGCACTGCTGTTACTGTGGAAGGAGTGCCCCCCAACTGTTAGTCACGGATCACCAAACACACAGACACAACAGGGCAGGTGAGGCCAAAGCAGCCAAGGCATGGTGGTGGTGGGTAGATCACCGTTGTCATGGTGATACTAGAATGCTTACTGTTGATTGGTGGACCTAAAAATGCTTACTGTTCATTGGAGAGCATGGTCAGGTGATATGCCATATCAAGTCCAGAAACCACTATATAATAATAAACCTGAGGGTGCAAGGTCTCTGTCTTCCTGCACACTTTATACTCTGCCTTTCTTATACTTGGCTGTAGTGATTTCCTATTAGCCTGCCTACACAACTACAGCTGCCAGACGACGACTTTACATGGGTTCGGTGGGTAGTGTGTATGGGGTTGGGGTGTAGTGTGTATGGGGTTGGGGTGTAGTGTGTATGAGGTTGGGGCATAGCATTATGGGGTTGGGGTGTAGTGTGTAGGGGGTTGGGGTGTAGTGTGTATGGGGTTGGGGTGTAGTGTGTATGGGGTTGGGGTGTAGCATGTATGGGGGTGGGGTGTAGTGTGTAGGGGGTTGGGGGTAGTGTGTATGGGGTTGGGTGTAGTGTGTATGGGGTTGGGGTGTAGTGTGTAGGGGTTGGGGTATAGTGTGTATGGGGTTGGGGTGTTGTATAGTGTGTATGGAGTGGGGTGTAGTGTGTATGTTGTTGGGGTGTAGTGTGTATGGGGTTGGGGCATAGTGTATATGGGTTGGGTGTATTGTGTATGGTGTTGGGGTGTAGTGTGTATGGGATTGGGTGTATGGTGTATGGGTTCGGTGGGTAGTGTGTATGGGATTGGGGTGTAGTGTGTATGGGGTTGGGGTGTAGTGTGTATGAGGTTGGGGCATAGCATTATGGGGTTGGGGTGTAGTGTGTAGGGGGTTGGGGTGTAGTAGTGTATGGGGGTGGGGTGTAGTGTGTAGGGGGTTTGGGGTGTAGTGTGTAGGTGTTGGGGTGTAGTGTGTGTGGGAGTGGGGTGTAGTGTGTAGGGGGTTGGGGTGTAGTGTGTATGGGGTTGGGGTGTAGTGTGTATGGGGTTGGGGTGTAGCATCTATGGGGGTGGGGTGTAGTGTGCATGCAGATGGGGTGTAGTTTGTATGGAGTTGGGCTGTAATGTGTATATGGTTGAGGTGTAATGTATATGGGGTTGGGATGTAGTGTGTATGTGGTTGGGGTGTATTGTGTATGGGTTTGTGGGGTAGTGTCTATGGGGGTGGGGTGTAGTGTGTAAGGGGTTGGGGTGTAGTGTGTATAGGGTTGGGGTGTAGTATGTGTGGGGTTGGGGTGTAGTGTGTATGTGGTTGGGGTGTAGGGTGTATGTGTTGGGGTGTAGTGTGTATGGGGTTTGGATGTAGTGTGTATTTGGTTGGGGTGTAATGGGTATGGGGTTTGGGTGTAGTGCTTATGGGGTTGGGGTGTAGTGTGTAAGGGGTTGGGGTGTTGTGTGTATAGGGTTGGGGGTAGTGTGTATGGGTTGGGTGTGCAGTGTGTATGGGGTTGGGGTGTAGTGTATACATATTTAACCGTTGGGCCATTCCACCCCCGCCAAAGGTGAGCCTACGTGTTAATTTATGTAATTATGTCCATGTGAATTTCCGGGGGACTACCGCAGCTGCCGCCACCTCTCGTCCCGTCTGCAGGTAGAACGTCTCTGTCATTGTCATTCCCGGGCTAAGGGCGGACAGCCAGAGTATCATATAAATATGGCTCTTTGTCCCTCCTCACATTTATTTTACCAAAGCAATTACTTGTTATTTCAACTTACTGGCTATCCTCCCCGCCATTCGGTGGGTATTATTATATTCGAATTAATCCAGAACTAAGCAGACGCTCCCTCTGTCTCTGCTACTGTCACTGAGAATCAGCCTAAGTTAATGTCTTATTTTCCGCCAAATAGCACTACTTTAATTCTGTCTGTTATTATCTCCCCGCAGATGAGTTAATCAGCTGCATAAGGCCTACCAGGCATAAGGCCCTTCATTACATATAAAGCAATCAAATATCAGGTTGTCCATAGTGGTTAATCTACAAGAAGACTGGAGAATAGTAAAGAATGCAAGGAATGTTCCAATTTACCTTTCCAAGAGCTCACAGCTTTATTCCTACCTTAACTAGTACAATAAATGTTCTTTCATAGATTGATTTCACTGAATAACGTCTAAGTACAATAAGTATATCCCCTCCATATTAGTTACATTAAATTAGTTTGGAATTTCGACAATAAAAGCCTAAATCTCGTCTAAAACATCAGAGAGTGCATAAACACGTCCGATGGGTCGGAGACCGAGCGCTCGACCTTCCACCATTGCGAGGAGAGTCGCAATTGACATCTCCTAGCAACGCGTTCCAGCAGGGAACCCGGCCCCGCAAATGGCAAATGCGAGCCTGGTGAGTAGCCCGCATTTCAGAATGCAAGCTAATCAGCCCAGCCCTCATTTCCATTGGTCTAGTAGTCTCGCCCACTTCACATACATACAGTGGTCCCCTCTTAAACGTCCATCTCTACTGCAGAGATAATGTGGTCGCATAAGGGATGTGGTGGCTCGAGAGAGGGTTAGGATTAGGGTTCGGGTGAGAGAGAGTGGCACATTTAAATATGACATAATCATACTTTTTCGTTTAAAAATAATACATGAATTAATTAACACATCACAGAAGCACATTGGTTTTACAATGTCCATTTAAATACCACATAGTCATACTTGTTGGTTTTAGAATAACACATTGAGTAATTAAAACACCGCCTAATCGAGCACACTGGTTTTAAAATGTAAATTTAAATAGTGTCGTGGGGGTGATGAAAATGGGAAATACTGCGCCTAGAGCGGGACTCGAACCCACATCTCTTTGCATTCCGGGCCAGTGTGCTAACCATTACACCACCTAGGCTCCCTGATATCAACACACTCCCCACGCCTACCTGTCTATGTGGTTACTTGCCTGAGAGGTCAGTGCAGACCACTACACAGGCAATGCACTAACACATACATACACAGGGTAGGTTCAACAGCCATACAGCGCAAAGCTTGTACAGGATCCTGATCACGGCAACCAGTGTCGTGGGGGTGATGAAAATGGGAAATATAGTGCCTAGAGCGGGACTCGAACCCACATCTCTTTGCATTCCGGGCCAGTGTACTAACCATTACACCACCTAGGCTCCCTGATATCAACACACTCCCCAAGCCTACCTGTCTATGTGGTTACTTGCCTGAGAGGTCAGTGCAGACCACTACACTAGCATATAATCTTCCAGCTACACCCCCATCACACCAAACTAGTTCTCAAAATGTCCGACTACGTTCTAAAAGGGGCTGTGGTTGGGGTAGAAAGTGGCTGCAAGAAAATTGTGGGCATGCTCAAAGTTCTGGAGCACCAGTCCGTTCTAACCCGTCTATTCCATTTGTAAAAAGACCGTAACAAGTTGCTACTACGTCCATTCCTCTCGCAGGTACGCGCAGTGCAAAACGTTTATTTTATTCAAAATTAATAGAAATTCAGAACCCTAACCATATAAATTTAATATAATCCGTTCGGTGAATATGTTTTCTATATGTCTTCCAATCGGTTTGTTTCTAGGTGGTCTGGTTTTAGAGATATTTCACTTTTTCTGTATGAAGATTGCTCACGACCATTGACAATGCATTGAGTTTGCTGGTACACACCGTGCAAAGCATCAATTTTATTCAAAATTAATAGAAATGCAGAACCCTAACCGTATAAATTTAATATAATCTATTTGTTGTATATGTTTTCTATATGTGTTCCTATCCATTTGTTTCTAGGTGGTGTGGTTTTAGAGATATTTCACTTTTTCTGTATGAATATTGCTCATAGCCATTGAGTTTGCAGTTTAACAGTGTGTCGTCCTGCAGCCAAAAGGTGCGTGCACTGATCTAGATGCCTATGCTGACGTCATATAGCCCGTCCTGATATGACCTTAGATGTTGACAGGACGTAAAACAACAACAAACAAACAAACAAACAGACGTCATATAGACTCCTTTCAATGTTTATAAACATTGTGTATGCCGGTCTTCGAGCTTCCTTGTAACTCACTTTGTATTATTATAGATTGTGCAGTGGTATGTGTGTAGCTGTATGCATGTAGGTGTGCCCACTTGATTTGGGTTCACTCAATTGGCGAGTGGGATTGCAGTGAGCATCACACGCATATGCTTCAATGTCCGCCCTAACGGCTAATGGGGTTAACAAAGATTGGTTGGTTTATTGTTGGAATTTTACGTCCTGGCGACATGTTAGATTATATCAGGATGGGTTCCACCTAGTGACTGCACACTCATGGCAACTTTATAGAGCTGCCCCACTGGGAAATCAGGCCTCTGACACCATGTCCTGATATCCCACTTAGTCACATTATCCTGACACTGAGCCAACCAGTCCTATTAATGCTGAGCGCCAAGCTAGGAAGTGACAAGTATCAATTTGGTAAGTCATTGTTTTGACTCGACTGGGAAACGAACTCGCCATCTCCCGCATGGGAGGCCTGCGCTCTACCGATTCGGCCATCGTGTCCAATGGTGAACAAAGAGGACCTCACATCCACTCATCCCGCTCTCACAGTCACACCTTTGTCCCTCATCTCCAAACAGCCCTTATGCAGCCTGTGGTGCTCTCAACTGTCTTCTGGTTACAGAAAGAGAGGCCGCCCTCATTGCCGGTTCAAGGATACCATCAAGAGAAACCTGAAGCTGAGAGACATTAAGACCCACTCATGGACTCAACTCTCACAGCAGAGAGCTTATGGCCCTGTCACACTATGACGCTTCTCGCCGGCGCGCCGTCAGCGCGCAAAATATCTTCTACGCGTCGAGACATGTCCAACTTTTCGGCGGTTTGGGGAAAAAGACCGGCGTCAGCGCAGCGCATTATTCGCGCGCGGCCAACATTAGTCGACAAGTGAGGAAAAAACAAAAAAGAAGTTTGGTGTGACGTGCTCATATGACCTTAGATGTTGGTAGGATGTGAAACAACAAAGCAACCATTTGGCGAAACATGTGGAGACGACCCTCACATACGCGCGGCGACTGCCTAGCATTCGCATAATGTTATTCCAGCGTTGTCAACGTCCTTCTGACATTGCCATAATATTGGAACCAGCGCGTTGACGCGCGTTGTGGGTCGTCATGGTTTTTTTACATGCTTAAAACATTGAGCAACCAACTACGCATGCCACCATCCTCTGGCAACTGTCGAGGTCCAGGATAGTGTACCGACATGTACCGAGGTTCGCATAATGTCCCCCTAACGTTTCCCGATGTTTCCTGACGTTTCGCCAAAAAATGACAAACGTTGATACGCATTGGAGAGAAACGTCATAGTGTGACAGGGGTATAAATGGAGAGCGGCATTCAAGCAATGAAAGCAGTCTTTGTCGCATCGCGACCGACAGCATGATGATGATGATGATGATGGTGCGTTGCTACTATAATAGGACCACTTACTAACAACAAGCAAACAAACAAACAAAAACGCCCCCAAAAAACCAACATCCCTGCAGGTGAGCTCCTCAGTTGCATTCTCTATCAAATCTCGCGCATGGGCAGTTGTGTCTGGCATTAACATGGTGATGGGCGCTCGGGGAAAGGCTTGTCTGTGCACCCAGTGGACCATGTATTCCTGTTGTGGTGGCGACTCAGCCATCCCCCCACCCCTCCACCTCCACCCCACCCCCCATTACCACCCCTCTTCCTTTAACCCCGCTGCCTTATCTCTCACAAAGCACCAGGGTGCAAGAGAGCTGTGTACTGATTTTTAAACTCCCATGGTGCACATCAGTTTTCTGTATTGATCGTCATCCGTGCATCTATGTCCCTCCTCCTTCTCCCATGCGTGTAAGTTTTCGCAGAAGCCTCGCTTTGAGATCACCCCCCTTCCCCTCCCCACACCTCACCTCCCAGTCCCCCCATTCCCCACACCTCCCCTCCCCTTCTGCTCCCCCCCCCATGCGCTCTCCTCCGCCGCCTCCGCTCCGCCCAACTCTCCCCCCTCCCTTCCCAGATTCCCTTCCCCTTCTCTCCCATTTATTCCACTTCCCGCTCCTCTACTCGTCCTCTCTTCCTAGTCCCTCCCATGCCTCCCTGTCCCTCCCCTCTCCTCTCTCCCCTTCCCCTCCCTCCACTTTCTTCCTCTCCTCTCCCCTCTCCTCCCCTCCTCTCCCCTCTCTTCATACCCACCCCTTCCCCTCCACTCTCGCCCCGTCCCGTCCTCTTCTCTCCCCTTCTCTCCCGCTCCCTTGATTCCCCTCCTTTCCTTAACTCCCCTCCCCTTTCCCTCCACCTCCCTCTCTCGTCACCCATTAACCCCCAACCCGTCCACCCACCTCCGCCCAAACCCCTGCCAAGATCTCCGCCAGCTGCAACGGTGTTAGTGTGAGTGTGGGTGTGAGTGTGAGTATGGGTGTGAGTGAGGGTGTGGGTGTGGGTGTGGGTGAGGGTGTGGGTGTGGGTGTGGGGTGTGGTGGGTGGGTGGGTGTGGGTGTGGGTGTGGGTGTGGGTGTGAGTGATGTTGTGTGGGTGTGGGTGTGGGTGTGAGTGTGAGTGTTGGGGTGTGGGTTGTGAGCTGTGAGTGTGAGTATGAGTGTGGGTGTGGATGTGAGTGTGAGTCTTGGTTGTGTAATGGGTATGGGTGGGGTGTGGTGGGTGTGGGTTGGTGGGGTGGCGTGGGTGTGGGTGTGAGTGTGTGTGTGAGGTTTGGGTGTGGGTGTGGGTGTAGCTGTGGCTGTGGCTGTGGGTGTGAATGTGAGTATGAATGTGAGTGTGAGTGTGGGTATGAGTGTGAGTGTGAGTGTTGATGTGGGTGTGATGTGGGAGTGCGAGTGTTGGTGTGGTATGTGAGCGTGAGTGTGGAGTGAGTGTGAGTGTGTGTTGAGTGTGAGTGTGGATGTGAGTGTGAGTGTGGTGTGGGTGTGGGTGTGGATGTGGTGGATGTGGGTGTGTGTGGGTGTGAGTGTGGATGTGAGTGTGAGTGTTGGATTGTGACGTGCCTAGCGCAGTTCGATGTGGATGTGGGTGTGGGTGTGGGTGTGGGTGTGGGTTAGTGGAGTGTGATTGTGGGTGTGGGTGTGGGTGTAGTATGGGTGGGGTTGTGAGAGTGGGTGTGGGGTGTGGGTGTGGAGTGTGGGTGTGGGTGTGGGTGTGGGTGCTCGCCGCCGTCGTGAGCTCGCGACCGTGAGTGTGTGTGTCCCACGAGTGTGGATGTGAGTGTGAGTGTTGGTGTGGGTGTGAGCGTGAGTGTGAGTGTGAGCGTGAGTGTGGATGTGAGTGTGAGTGTTGGTGTGGGTGTGGGTGTGAGCATGAGCGTGAGTGTGAGCGTGAGTGTGAGTGGGGGTGTGGATGTGAGTTTGGGTGTGGATGTGAGTGTGGGTGTGAATGTGAATGTGAGTGTGGGTGTGAGTGTGGGTGTGAGTGTGAGCGTGAGTGTGAGTGTGAGTGTGAGTGTGGGTGTGAGCATGAGTGTGGGTGTGATTGTGACTGTGAGTGTGAGGGGTGCGGGTCGGGGTGGGAGGTGCGTGAGGCGCTATCAGTCTACGCTTACGGTGGAAAAGGTGCCCAGCAGAAATTGAGGGCAGAATCTATCTACTTAAAGCTTTGAGAGTCTTGGTGGTCGGGTAATCTATTAGGGACAATATCCGTCAGGGTACGAGGGTTCTGGATTGCCTCAGAGATAACCCACATAGGCGGGCGCTTCCCAAGAAATGGCGATATTTTCTGCCCCTTTTTTCCATTATCGTCTTATCCGAAGCGAATTTGGTCTGTTATGCGCTGATATTGAAGTTTCTTTTGTTGTTGTTCATAAAACGATACACTTACATTTGCAACTAAAGTAGTTAGCCAGCAGTTCTGTCCGTAGTTACAGGATACATCACTGAATGGGAGCAGACGACCTTGCCCAGTGGCAGAATGCGGAAGTTTATTCATGTATGGTAGCGGCGTTTCCAATTCAGCTAACCATGTTGGTTCGCTGCGAGATCTCATGGGATCACATACAGGGCTTGTGATTAATAGCATCATTAATATCGTCTTTTTCTTGATAGTACACTTCCCATACAGCGTGAAATGTAAATAAGATATCAAGTAAATTAAATAACACATTGTACATCTGAATAGAAAACAGCTTTGAGTGCCTAGTACTATGGACATTACTGCATGAGAGCACTATGCACACACACAAGAAAGGGCCAGTGCTATATATATATATATGTGTGTGTATGTATATATATATATATAAATATAAATATAAACAGTTGCCCCCAAGTAAAAAGAACAAGAAGAAGACTGACGAGGTTAAAAATTGACAGTCTGAGGGGGCTGGAGGCGATACCGACCAGACACAGCTGGCCTATAAGTGGTCAGAGCGCCTGACCAGCGGTGCCAATGAGGCCAAATCTGGAACTAACTCTCTGGCATATAATAACCGCGGTTTGCGCTGTAATAATATTAATATATATGTAACTGAAGATGATAGTGCCATTATTTATATTTCCATAATAGAATATAGAGCACATATATAATATTATAGACATGTACTGACAGGAGAATATCTCCACGTTTACATCGCCTACAATTTCATCATATATCACACACAAAGATTGATTGATTGCTGGTTGCTTTACGCCATGTTGGCAGAATAAGCATATTCATGGCGAGAAATGTTTGTTGTTTGTTCAAACCATCGCTTTTACATGCAAAAGCAGACAATCAATTATGTGCCAATAGACACTCATTAAATTAGAAAGCTCACAATCATATATTTGTGGTCAAGGAAAACAAATTCCCATAGAAAAAGAAAAGTTTTATTAATAATTGCTAGAATCTATTTAGTAAACTATATGAGGTGGTATAGTCCAGCTGCCCTCAAAAAGGCTAAAATGTTTTCCTGTTTTACCTTAGTAAAAAGGTCATCCATACTGTCTGCAGTGTCGAACTGTTGGCAAAGGGCCAACAAATCAATGCAACTTAGTCAAATGTGTTTGAGTGTCAGCGGGGACTGACACCCAATACATTCTGGGGGTGGTTCCCCCTTGAGCAGAAAAGCATGTGTAAGCTACGAGTGGCCAATACGGCAGCGGCTAAGGACCAGTTGGTTCCACCGACCTCCCACATGAGTCTGTGGTGGTTTTCCCACAGATGGTTCAATTTCTTTAAGTTTATTAATGTTTTCATCCCACTTATGTTGCCATTTGGATTTTATGTGGGTGGTTTCAGATCAGAGTGAGGGATCACACATGGTTCAAGATCACAGTTCAGGGCCTTCTTCGCAGCCCGATCAGCTCGTTCGTTTCCTTGTATGCTGGCATGGCCAGGCACCCAGCACAGGTGGATGTCATACCCATCCGTTGTCAGTTGGTTCATTTTATAAATCACGGTTGTTAGAATAGGGTGATTTGTTTTCAGTCCAGCAACAGCCAGGAGGCAAGAGAACGAATAACTGTATATAACATAGTTAGTGTGGTTGGATACCTCGATACACTCCAATGCGAGAAGGAGTGCTGTGGCTTCTGCAGTGAAAATCGAGCTCTGATCGGGCAAGCATACGCCAAATATTTCCTGTCGGCAGACTGCCACAGCAGCTACCCAGCTTTGGTCTTTTGAACCATCAGTGTATATGGAGAGGTGGTCTGCAAACTGGCCTTGAATCTCTGTATGCAGTCCTTGGTACTCGAGTGGATGTGCCCCAGACTTCCTCAGTTCCGTGAGTCGGAGGATAACCGATGGCTTCCTCAACGACCACGGGGGATGTTCTGGGACTTTGGCATCCTCCAACACGTCCAAATCCACGCCCAAGGCCTCCAAATGAGGTTTCCTTTGGAGCCTCAGTGGCTGTATGTAATTCGGCCTGGCTTCATACCTGGATTTGTCATGTTGCTTGAATAGACAATTGTGTGCAGGATTCAATGCATTAGTTTTTATCTTGACTATATATTGCATGGTCAGTTTGATTCTCCTGTTGTTAAGTGATGGTTCATTGGCTTTGACATAGAGGCTCTGAACCGGTGAGGTGCGGAAGGCCCCAAGGGCCAGGCGCAGTCCCTGGTGGTGGATCGTGTCTAGCAGCCCAATATATGATTTCCTTTTGGAACCGTATACTATGCTGCCGTAATCCACTCATGACCGAATCAAGGTTCTGTACACGGAGAGCTGAACATCTCTGTCCGCTCCCCACTCTGAGCTGGATAGCACCCTCAGAATATCTAGTGCTTTCAGACATCTTGTTTTCAGGTACTTTATATGTGGCACGAAAGACAGTTTTGCGTTGAGAATGAGGCCCAGAAATTTGGTTTTCTCAATGACTTTAATGGGATCCCCCCCATCCAGGGTCATCCCCAGTTCCGCATGCATTCTATGCAGCAGGCCGAAGTGCATGCAGACTGTTTTGGTCTTGGAAAATTTGAAACCGTTCAGAACTGACCATCGATGGGACCCATTTATGCTTGGTTGTAGCTGTCTCTCTATGACATTCATGTTAGCACCGCTGTAATATAAGACAAAGTCGTCCATGAAAAGACTACAGGAGACCCCCCACTTTCCAGCAGCAGCAATACCATTGACCTCGACCCTGAAAAGGGTCACATCTAGTATGCTACCATGAGGTACTCCTAGTTCCTGTGAGTGTAGGCTGGAATAGGTAGTCTTGACATGGACGCGGAAATGCCTGAAGGCTATAAAGTTCCCGATGAAAATTGGCAGGTGGCCATGAAGGCCAATCGCATGAAGATCCTCCATGATGCCATGCTGCCATGTTGTGTCATAGACTTTTTTGAGGTCGAAAAAGACAGCCACAAAGTGCTCCTTCTTAAGGAAAGCATCTCGTATGAAGGTCTCCATGCGCACCAAATGGTCGAGGGTGCTGCGGCCCTGTCTGAAGCCACATTGAAGGTTGGACAGGTGGTGTCCTGACTCCAGTAGCCAGACGAGGCAGTTGTTTACCATGCGCTCCATGGTTTTACAGATGCAGTTTGTGAGGGCTATGGGACGATAGTTGTTGTCTTCACTCTGGTCTTTACAACGTTTGGGAAAAGGGATTACTGTCACCTCCTGCCAAGGGGAGGGGACGACACCCAACTCCCAGATGTTGTTGAAGAGTTGAAGCAACAGTCTCAGTGCATGTTCAGGGAGATGTTTCAAAAATTGATAATGACACACAAAGAAGAAAGCTCAATTTTAGTGGGCCAAATGTCCCTGTGCCATTATGTGAGTGGGCTAATGGTGCGTGGGCAAAAAGTCCATGTACTCACACGTGTGGCAATGAATATATCCTTGGAGAACATCTCCCCGTTTACATTGTCTACAATTTCGTTATGGAGCGCACACAAATTGGAGAGCTAAATTTCTGTGGGCCAAATGTCCTTGGGCCATTATCTGAGGGGGCTAAATGTGTGTGGGCCAAAGGTCCATATAGTCACAGCTGTGACTATGGATATGTCCTTTGCTCTTGTTGTCCACAGGCGAAGGGTCTAATGTCAAACACGCCGGAGTCTGTGCGCATACTATGCTTCCCACGGATCTGGTAATGCACTCTCGGGGTGGGGTGGGGGCGGAAGGGGGCCACCGACTGGCTGTCTTTCAAATACACATCCCAAGAGAAAACAGTCGCCTGTAATGATTCACCATAATGAACTCGTGAGCCCACGCTAACTCATAAAATGGCAACTGGCCTGCACAGTGCCGATCACAGCATCGACATGTAAAAGATTTGTATGAATTGAAATACAAATATGGTTATTTTTCGGACGAAGAGCAAACAACCATTTCGAATTCTATGCAATCGTGATAAGACATGGTTTATTGCCCCATTAATTTCAAGGATCTTTAATTAATTCTCTTAAGAAGGTAAGAAGGCATAATAAGCCAGGCATTCATTTCCCCTAGTGCAATTTTAATGGTCAATAGCAATAAGCTGATAAGAGGAAGCGCAGCTGGAAATTTGTTTGATTGTTGTTTGCATGATGTTTATTTTTATGTTTAGCATGTTAGGATGCGTGTTATATCTCACTTACACACTTTTCGCATTCGTTGATGTGTAGCCTTTGTGATTGTTTAATATTGCCTGTCATGTTGTTTACATTTCAGTACTTGTGGTGGTGGTTGCCCACATATTGCCTACATGTTTCCTACATGTTTACTACATGTTTTTGACATGTTGCCTACATTTGGCATAGATTTTGCCTACATGTTGCTTATCTGTTGCCTAGTTGCCTACATGGTGCATACATGTTGTCTATGTTTTGCCTACATGTTGCCTACATATTACCTACTTGTTTCCTAGATGTTGCCTAAATGTTGCCTGCATGTTGCCTACATGTCTCCCACATGTTGTCTATATGTTGCCTACATGTTGCTTACATGTTGCCTACATGTTGCCTAGATGTTGCATACATGTTGTATATGTGTTGCCTACATGTTGCCTACATGTTACCCACTTGTTTCCTACATGTTGCATATATGTTGCCTACACATTGCCTAAATGTTACCTGCATGTTGCCTACATGTTGCCTACATGTTGTCTACGTTTTGGCTACCTGTTGCCTACATGTGACCTACTTGGTGTTTACATATTGCCTAAATGTTGCCTAAATGTTGGCTGCATGTTTCCGACATGTTGCCTACATGTTGTCTACATGTTGCCTACATGTTGCCTACATGTTGCCTATATGTTTCCTACATGTTGCCTACATGTTGCCTACATGTTGCCTACATGTTGCCTACATGTTGCCTACATGTTGCCTACATGTTGCCTACATGTTGCCTACATGTTGCCTACATGTTGCCTACATGTTGCCTACATGTTGCCTACATATTGCCTGCATGTTGCCTACATATTGCCTACATGTTGCCTACAGGTTGCCTACATGTTGCCTACATGTTGCCTACATGTTGCCTACATGGTGCGTACATGTTGCCTACATGTTGCCCACATGTTGCCTACATGTTGCCTACATGTTGCTTACATGTTGCCTACATGTTGCCTACATGTTGCCTACATGTTGCCTACATGTTGCCTACATGTTGCCTACATGTTGCCTACATGTTGCTTACATGTTGCCTACCTGTTGCCTACATGTTGCCTACATATTGCCTACATGTTGCCTACATGTTGCCTACATATTGCCTACATTGCCATTGCCTACGTGTTGCCTCATTGGAGCAACACACAAAAGAATATAAATGTAATAATAAAAGAACTTTTGAATGTTTGATTCCAATGTTTATCTCAATTTGTGTATTGCCATTTACGGGGATTTGCTCCTGAACTCTTCAGATGTAGATAATAAATAATCATTATTATAAGATACATCCCTCCGCAAATTTATATTTATATAGTAAATTATATCACACATATGTATTTATATCTATATGTATATATATGCATATCTATAAATATATAAATATATGCATACATATATACACACATGCACATATGCACATATACATGTACATATGTATCCACGCATACACGTATGCATGTATAAACGTACACGCGTATACACGTACCAGGCAGGGTGGCCTAATCAGTAAAGCGCTGGCCTCGCATGCGGAAGGTCGGGCTTCCGATTCCGGTTGAGTCAAACCGATGAGTTTAAGATTGATACTTGCAGTTTCCTAGCCTGGTGCTCAGCATTAATAGAATAGGGCAGGGACTGGTTAGTTCAGTGTCAGGATAATGTGACTGAGTGTGATATTGGGTCATGGTGTCAGCGACCTGAGTTCCCAGTGAGGCAGCAGTATAAAGTTGCCATGAGTGTGTATGAGTAACAATAACAAGCAAAGAAATGCATACACGTATATACGTATATACCCATACACGTATACACGTACACACGTATACACGCATGCATGTACGTGCATACACGTCATAATCATCATGATCATCGTGATTATTCTGATCACCAGTATCGATCGTCAAGGTCATCACGATTGCCAGGATTCCCTTTATCACAATGATGCAAAAATGTATTCTATATTTTAATATACCAAAATTGTAAAGATTGATGTGTCACAGCTTGAATAGTTTCCTAAGTGGCCACTAGCCGGAAGTGGCGCCCTAATCGAAACTCAAAACCATTCAATGGTGCTACTTTAATAACAGATTTGAAGGACAATTTCAGAGTCCAATGTTTTGCCTTGATCAGTCTAGAGTCATGTGATCTGTAAATATGTACTGTTAGTTAGAACACTATTTATTTAATAGTTGGGAGTAATTCGAAGTGTCCTTCCTCCGAATTAGATAAGATTCAGTTCTTTAATTCTTAAAATTAAACACGATCTGACCTTCGCTGCACACGCCAGGGGCGCACCCAGGGGTGTTTCCTGGTTTTAAGATTATGTGAAAAATTGCACCAAAATGTGGGTTGTTGCACCAGAAAACCATGTAAAATATTTCCCTAAAATGGGTGTTGTTCCACCAACCCATGTGAAAAAGATTACACTAAAATAGGGGTAGTTTTGATCCATATTTCAAACCCCACTAGCCAATTCCTGGGTCCCACCCTGCATGCGGCATACAATAACCATTAAACAATCTTATAATGGGTCGACATTTGAGCGATAGCTCTATAAGAACACTGTAACAGGTTTAAGTGTAGTTACTTTCATCTATATCCTAGCCTGGTCAAAGGTCTGTTCCAGACGAAAGCCAAGGTATATACACTGAGATAGCTCAGAAACACAAAGAAAACGTCACGGGGAGTACGTGACCAAGAAGAAGCAATGCAAATATAGCATAACAAATCACACATAATTCTCCCCAAGCCACTAAAATCTGCGAGAACTCCCATTCATTAGATATCCTCAGCTGAATGCATCATGGAATAAGTCGCACAGTGTATTACCGACATGGATTGTACTATTGAGGATTTGCGTGTAGGCATCACACTACTCCTGCTTCGTGGTTGGATAGAAGCAGTTCCTACGACTATCAAGTGTATGTAAATAAAACAAAAAGCACAAATCTATTCACTGCTACGATCTAACTCTGTTTAATAATGTTTATTTATATAATGTTTATTTAACAGAATAACTGACTCAAAAAGTTAAATCCCGTTAATTCTGCATTGGCGATGACATTGTCTAAGCCTAAGGCTTAGTCTAAGGTAAATAAAACAAAAAGCACAAATCTAATCACTGCTGTGATCTAATTATGTTATTCAGAATCATGCATATTCAATCAGGGGTTGAAATAATGTTTATTTAACAGAATAACTGACTCAAAAAGTGAAATTCGGTCAGATTAAACGAAAGATCGGAGCGACTGGGATATTGTCAAAGGTAAACAAAACAAAAAGCACAAATCTATTCACTGCTACGATCTAATTTTGTTATTTGCAATCATGAATATTCACTCGGGGGTTGAAATAATGCTTATTTAACAGAATAATTTACTCAAAAAGTGAAATCCTGTCAAATTAAACCAAAAATCCAAGCAATATTGAGGTTGCCGCCGCATCGGCAGTGTTAGGCTAATATTATATATTATATATTATACATTATATATTATATTATTTTATACTATAAATTATATAGTATATTATATATTATATTATATGTTATATATTATATATATTATACATTAATTTTCATGTATTTTGCATTATGCATTGGATATGTTGGTGAGGCAACATATGTAATTCTCGACACTCGGACAAAGCGCACGAAGGTGTAGATACGAGAAAACTGGTCACGTGACGTGAGGCCTGCCCGACGGTCACTTCTCACCCAGCCGTTGGTCGGGTAGCATTGATTTCATTGCTCTGTTCTCTATTTTTAGACAAGTTCCCCGCTGTTAGTATGCCGCCACGTAAACGCCTAGGGAGGCCGCCGCTCAAGCCTGGAATGCGAAGGGCGTCGTTACGCCGGGCCGCGCACACGTTGTTGGCTCAGGCGAGACTGACGCGGCCGATTGTGTCGCCTTCACCTAACACGAGTGACATTTCAACAGGAGCGGAGGCTACTAGGAGCGACCTTGCATCGGTGCTAATTCTGCAGAAGGAGGTGCTGAAAGTTACTCAGGACTTGGCCCTAAGGGTAAACTTGCTTGAAAATTGTGCACTGCCGGCGGCGGTGCCACGTGTGTCACCGGCGGCCTCTGTTAATCCGAATGTTTCTGTTTCTTCACCAGTCAGTGACTTGCAACAGCCGCGGTTGCCAGTCGGTGAGCGCCAGCCAGTGTTCGGTCACCACGAGCTACGTGACGGGCAGGTTGGAGCTGACTCCCTGAGGGCGTCACGGTACTATATGGCCGAGGTTCTGCAGCCGGTGGGTTCAACTGTCACGGCGACACGCTCCCCTCAGTCTGCTGAGGCAAGGGCCCATCAGGCGGCGGCGGCGATAGCGGACCTGCTGTTGGACCCAGGCGCGGCTTTGAGGAAGCCCAAAGGTATTCAGTTGTTGCCGCATTTGCTCATAACGAGAGGAGAATCTTTCAAAGTAATTAGTCAGGGAGAGGCTTCCTGGCCTGAGTACTTTGAGGCTGTCAGGTCAATGGCGTCGTTGCCTGGTTTGCCACCTGCGTGGCCGAAGCATTTACTGAAGCATGAGCAGGAGCTGGCCCATATGGCCACATTGTGGGACTGGCCAGTGTGCAGGCACTGGTCTGAAAAAGTGTTCAAACTTATTAATGACGGGAGGTTGCTAGAAGGTTGGGAGGACTATAATGTGATAAAGGAACTTCAGAGGGAGGTGTGTACGGCAGCAGGGAGGTCCGCCCCTAGTCAGCATGTTCATCAGTTTCAGGGCTCGTTTTCGCAGACTAATGTGCAGTCTGGCGCGGCTGCGCCGGCCTCGTCGTATAATTCTCCAGGTGGTCCTATCAATGTGAGGGTGGAATACAATAAGGAGACGGATGGGAGGCCCTGTATCAATTGGAATTGGGGACGAGACTGCGGGTTTGCGGGGACGCATGGGGCCTCTCCGACAAAGATGCTTCATATTTGCGCGTATTGCGCGTATCGGTTAAAGAAAACTCACCAGCACAAGGAACAGGACTGTATAAAGCGGAGGATGTTCTATGACAGAAGGGCAGCTGAGAAGCCGGCTGCGTCTAGTGCTGGAGTGAGTGTTTGTCCAGTGTTGTTACATGATATGTGTGTAGGAGGGCTCTCGTCTGACCGGCGGGTGGGTAGCAGTTTGAATTATAATAGTGTCCCTGCTGTGTCTAGCAGTAAGGTAGTGGCGGGTGTCAGTAATTCAGTAAGTAGTGTTACACAGAATATTGTTGATGTGAGCCCCGTTGTACAACCAAAAGTATCAGTAATTGGCGCTGGGGTGCAGGGTATGAAGAGTTGTGCTGGTGTGTGTGCGGTGCCTGGTAGTGGTTATACGTTCCCGACAGCTAACCAGTCGGGAGCTTGCTTATCTGTTGTTTCAGGTCGTGATTCCACTCTGGACGCCGGTACCTCTCTGCTCTCCTCCGCGTGTGATACTGCTTCCGGTGCTGCGGGTCTGTCTCCACGAGGTCCTGTTGACGGTGAAGTGGAAGTGGGATGCAGCGCGGGTGCCGGTGTAGTGCCGGTGCTGGATCATGTACTGACGGTCCCTGTCAGTTCTGTTGCCCCGGTGGTAGTTGATCGCGTTGGCGGAGTGGACGATTCGTGTGAACGGGTGTATGACAAGTCGTGTGCATCAGGAGATGAGGTCTGTTCAGTTCCGTTTGAGATAGAGTATGACTGTTTTAATACGAGCTCAGAGACGATCAATGTAGTGACTGGTTTGACGCAGCATAGAAGACGAGCCCCGCCATCACCGGCGGAGTTCAGTGTAGTCCTTAATGAGTTTTGGCCTTGGGCGGAGTTGGGTGCATTCGGGTCTGACACAACGTTCTTTAATTTGTATAACCTGGTGAGGTCTACCGCGTTGCCGAATTATTTGGCTGCCAGGGTTCCCCTTCCTTCGGGTTTGTTACTGTCGGCCTGGAGGAGTGAGTTAGTCGATTACCCTGATGTGCAGTTAGTGAATTTCCTTGACTTCGGCTGGCCTATTGATTACACTAAGAACATGATTCCCACTTCTACCTTAAAAAATCATGCCTCCAATGCGGATACGGATATGAGTATCTCGGCGTTCATCGCGAAAGAACGTGAGTGTGGGGCCTTGATTGGTCCCTTTGAGATGCCCCCGTTTGAGCCGTGGGTCCAGGTGAGTCCTTTGATGACTCGGCCGAAAAAGGATTCGGAAGCGAGAAGGGTGATCTTGGATTTGAGTTTTCACCTGGGGAAGAGCGTGAATGCGGGGATTCAGAAGGGATTTTATCAGGGCCAGCCGTTCTCGTTTGCACTTCCCTCGGTGTCGACTCTAACAGATAGGATGATCAAACTGGGTGCCGGGGCATGGTTGTGGTCGGCCGATCTGTTGAGGGCATATAGGCAGCTCAGGGTGTGTCCGCTCTCGGTTCCGTTATTAGGGATGAAGGTTGGCGGGAAGTTTTTCTTTGATTTGGCTCCCCCCTTTGGCTGTCGGATGTCTGCGCTGGCGTGTGCCTGAACAACTAGAGCAGTGGTGTGGATGCTAAGAAAGAAGGGTTTTTTCGCCTTATGCTACATTGATGATTTTGTGGGGGTGGAGCAGTCTTTGGAACGGGCGAATGAAGCTTTTGCGTTGTTTAGGGCGCTGGCGGGAACTCTTGGGTTGGCCTTGGCGGAAAAGAAATGCTTTCCTCCAACGCAGGTCTTAGTGTGGCTTGGCTTCCGCATCGATACTATTACTATGACGGTGACTCTCCCGCAAGAAAAGTTAGATGAGGTACTAGAGGAGTGCAGGGCCTGGAAGGAGAAGACTTCTGCTTCTAAGAAACAGCTACAGAGCCTGGCGGGGAAGCTGCAGCATCTCGCCAAATGTGTGAAGCCAGCCGCGAGGTTCATGAACAGGGTGCTTTCAGCGCTGAGAGAGGCGCCGCCAGTAGGTCAGGCTGGGTTCTCGCCGTTGATACAGAAAGATTTGGATTGGTTTGTTCAGTTTACCTCCTCGCTGAATAGGGTGATTTTGTTACCTCCACTGCCACCGCCCCTCTGGGTTATTGAGTGTGATTCGACGTTGTTGGCAGGGGGGGCGTTTTCTCAGACCACATGTTATTCAGCCTTGTACCCGGAGGCGGTCAGGTCCGCCCTTCCCATAATCACGCAGTTGGAGGCATTTAATTTAGTTCTGGCCTTGACAGTGCTGCTTCCAAAGAATCCACATGAGTTCATAGTAGAGCTAACGACCGACAATCAGACGTCGCAGCAGGTGTTGTCGTCAGGGTCAGGCCGCGATCCATTCTTGTGCGCATGTGCTAGGCAATTGTGGCTGATCGCGGCTAGGAATAACTGTGAGCTGTCTATTAGGTTTGAACCAGGGTGTAAGATACCATTTGCAGATGCGTTGAGCAGGGCGCCGTGTGATAAAAAACTGTATGTTGAAGTCCAAGCTGAGATCGAATCTCGGAAGTTGAGGCAGGTGTCTGTAGTTCCTAGTTTGTCGATCATTAATTTTGAAATCTGAGTGTACATCGTCATGACTAACGGTTCTTTTATTTTTTGCCTTCTTTACCATCAGGCTACGACTTGACTGAACACCGCCAGCTCATAGCGACATACAGTAACGCGCTCGCGCAGGGTACACGTAGGAACAAACGTCTCCACGTCATTGATTATGTCAAGTTCTTCCTGAGTCATGGGGTCGAACCGGTGAAGCCGTCAGTGTATGACTTGTTAGCGTTTAGGTTGCATTTGTCGAATAAGCTGCGAGCCCCGGGGTCAGTGGAGAATTACTTTAGTTCGGTAATGACATGTCTATCAGCCCACGCCGATCTGTCGCATATCTTTGATTCGTATCAGCTGTCATTGATGAAGAGAGCAACCCGTAGGTCTAGTTGTCACATAGTAAGTAGGGCTGTTCCCGTTTCGCCTGAAGATCTTTTAAGGGTAGTTGCCTTTCTGTCTTCCCTTTCTTCTGACACAGCAGTTTTCAGAGCGGCTCTAGTTATCGGGTTTTTGACTTTAGTTAGACAGAGTAACCTTACCTCGAAGACTGATTCGGAAGTTGGGCCTCATACGCTGATGTTTCTGGATGTAGTACAATGTCCGACCTCTTCACTAGTGGCGTTCCGCTCAACTAAGACCCGTTCCCGGGCTGTCTCTCCCTTAGTATTTAGCCTTCCTGCCATTCCAGCTTCTCCGTGCTGCCCCGTACGGGCCTGGAGGGAGTACGCCAGTGCGCTAGACCCTCCTAGACATGCTCCAGCGTTCATCTTGCCGTCTGGTCTCTTCTTGACCTCGAGGACACTGTCTCGGGTGCTGAATATAGCAGCGTCTGCGTCACTTTCTACCCATTGGAAGTACTCTCTCCACGGCTTGAGACGCGGTGCGGCCCAGGCGTTTTTCTCGGCGAGCCTTCCAGGTGAGTGGATAAAGCAGGCGGGGTCCTCGTCAAGTGATGCGGTTAACCTGTATTTGCGGGAAGGTCCTATCCTGAAGGCACCCTCAGCACTTGCTAGTTTGTTGGGTTAAGTGCTGAGGGTGTGTATTGATTGTTGTGATGATTTGGTTTTCTGATTTGATTGTTTTCCTGTTATGTCATTTCTGCCTCTAATTATGTTCTATACTGTTACTGCACTGCATCGGAAGCCTGTTCTTCCAGTTCGTCAGGTTACACTACCTGCTGTACGTCACCATGTGACAGTTATCAGAGCCAGACTCCTGCTTGCCTACGAGGCGTATCGAATTGTGCAGTATGTTTACTTGATGTCATAATCAATAAATGGTGATCATAATGTTTGTCTGTTGTCCTTTGTCTGAGTGTCGGGAATTGGATATGTTGGTGAGGCAACATATGTAATTCTTGACACTCGGACAAAGCGCGCGAAGGTGTAGATACGAGAAAACTGGTCACGTGACGTGAGGCCTGCCCGACGGTCACTTCTCACCCAGCCGTTGGTCGGGTAGCATTGATTTCCCCACCCACCCAACCCTTTTTTCTCGAGGGGGTTAAGTGCTGAGGGTGTGTATTGATTGTTGTGATGATTTGGTTTTCTGATTTGATTGTTTTCCTGTTATGTCATTTCTGCCTCTAATTATGTTCTATACTGTTACTGCACTGCATCGGAAGCCTGTTCTTCCAGTTCGTCAGGTTACACTACCTGCTGTACGTCACCATGTGACAGTTATCGGAGCCAGACTCCTGCTTGCCTACGAGGCGTATCGAATTGTGCAGTATGTTTACTTGATGTCATAATCAATAAATGATGATCATAATGTTTGTCTGTTGTCCTTTGTCTGAGTGTCGGGAATTATATAGTATATAGTACATATGATATATGATATAGTATATATGATATAGTATATATGATATTCTTTTTTATTTATTTTTTAAAGTAGAGTATATAATATATCGTATATATGATATATGATATATGATATATGATGTATGATGTATGATATATGATATATGATGTATGATGTATTGTAAAAATATACGGATTTTCGGTAAAGAATTATATATTGGCAGAGAGCATTATTATTCTTGGGCTTTGGAGTGGGGAGAAGGTTATGTAATCTAAGGCAATGGTGCCTCCACTCACATGATGACATGATATAAACTATGTGAGATATATGTTCATACATGATGCCTAAACTTAATGAAGAGATGTTCTTATATATGAAGCAGTTCAAGGTTGATGAAATGTTCCTCAATGTATTCATAAAGAATGCAATTGGAGAAAAAGGACATTTTTGGTATATACATATATATATCTATTTGTAACTGATTACAACTACCTGCCCCTACCGGACCCAGGGCCAAGCACACCAGCCATATCACATTCCTTAGAGCCACACCCTGCAGGCTGGTTTGGGTGGCAACTGCCCCATATTAGGGCATTGCACTGACCAGTCTGTAGGGGAGTGTCTGATTGGCTGTCTGTGGGAGATCTGGTCACCTGACCCCCCTTGGCCTCTCATGACCACACAAGTCTCATTCTAACTAATTATGCAAGAAACTTCTCTCAGTCTCACTGGAGAGGGATCACTCTACTCCTGGCTCTTGAGTGAGACAGACCTACTCTTGAGTAGGAACCCCAGACACTCTGTCTGATGCTAGCACAATTCACCTATTCCAATTGAGTGTGTACACAGCCATAGGACTCCTGTCCCATGGGTTGTAGGCACTGCTTTCTATATACAGGCTAAAGGTAATGGTATCTTGTGGCTAGAAAGTGAGGGGTTAGGTTGATAGGTCACTGGTAGGTGAGCAGGAGTTGGTGTCATTAAAGCACAACACCCTCACTGTCTATCTGTGTGACTTGTCTTCCTTGCTTCCTAAGTATTGGTCAGTGTTGGTTAATAAGTTGGTACTATTGGTTTAGTATGACTGCATCACAGGTGATATGAAGGGGAAGAGTTTTGTAGTAGCATGGGGTGCTCAATGCAGCCGAGCAACCCTCATGTTATTATAGTATGATGTATTATGCATTACATATTACAAATTTTGTATTACGTATTACATATTACATATTACATCTTATATATTATATATTATGTATGATATATATCATATACCACATACCATATATCATATATCATATATCATATACCATATATCATATATCATATATTATAGATTCTTTTCTTCTTTGAGCGATAAATTAGGGAGGTATATTCGCCAATGTTAGTGTGGAGAGAAATCAGATTGTGACGCCACCAGGGGCCAAATGTATGAATAACTTTTTATCAGCTCTGGTGTTAAGGGCGGCCGGCGGGTTAGCTAACGTTGGTGCTGGAATATGTGTCATGGGAAATGTATGTGGTGGAGTTAGCTAACTGATATTTTATTTATAGATTTGGGAAATCCCTCTGAGCCTGTTGCTGGTGAGCACCGCTATTTGACAATATCGCCGCCGATGCGGTGGCAGAGGGGTCGGCGCCGGTGTTAATATCGGTTCGATTTAAGGGTTAATTTAATGAGATTTCACGATTTGAGTATGTAATTCTGTTAAATATGATCGCATTGAATAGATTTGGGCCTAATCAGTCCCTAACACTGCCAGGCACCAGCAAACCTTGTTATTGCTGAGCCTATTGCCAGCGAACACCGCTATTTCACAATATCGCCGCCGATCCGGCAGCGGTGGCGGCGTTAATATCGGTTCGATTATTGGTTTAATTTGACCAAAATTTGGTGGCGGCATTAATATCACTTAGATTTTAGGGTTAATTTGATGAAATTTCACTTATTACATAAGTAATTCTGTTAAATATGATAGCATTGAATAGATTTGGCTCTAATATATCGCCGGCGGCGGCGTTAATATCGGTTAGATTATTGGTTTAATTTGACCAAAATATGGTGGCGGCATTAATATCGCTTTGATTTTAGGGTTAATTTGATGAAATTTCACTTATTACGTATGTAATTCTGTTAAATATGATAGTATTGAATAGATTTGGCTCTAATATATCGCCGCCAATGCGGCGGCGGCAGCGGCAGGTGGCGGCGGGCGGCAGCGGGTGGTGGCAGGCGGCAGCGATTTGTTTAGTTTACATTTGTCGATTCGACAATATTAATATCGCCGCCAATGTAGCGCCGGCATTAATATCGGTTCGATTTTAAGGTTAATTTAATGAAATTAGTTTTGAGTATGTAATTCTGTTAAATATGATAGGATTGAATAGATTTGGGCCTAATAGGTCCCTAACACCGACGGTAAACTTGATATGGCTTGGGGTTAGCATAGACGACGTTAAACTCGCGGAGTTTCCCTAACGCGGGCACATACATAGACTTTTCACCGCTAACCTGGAGATCCCCGCTAACCACGGGTTTGGAGCGCTAACCCTGCTTCATACATTTGGCCCCATGAGTGTAAAGTTACAAGGAAGTGGAAATAACAGCTCGGTAATGAATTCCATTGTTTAATTCTGATAGACCACATTATATATATATATGTATATATATGTATATGTATATATATATATATGTGTGTGAACAATAAGTATATGCAAACACTGCACTGCTAAGGAAGGGGATTCGCTCTCTTACTTTCCACAGTTTTCGCCATAGAACCCTCTTAGTGATCCCATAACCCGTG
This sequence comes from Branchipolynoe longqiensis, assembly GCA_030323885.1. Classification (NCBI taxonomy): domain Eukaryota; kingdom Metazoa; phylum Annelida; class Polychaeta; order Phyllodocida; family Polynoidae; genus Branchipolynoe; species Branchipolynoe longqiensis. The sequence goes on along the minus strand of CM059187.1, from coordinate 59,866,555 downwards.
TCTTCCCCATCTATCCTTCCCAGTGATGACGTCATACATTAAGCTCTAACACAAGAGGTTTGATTTTGATTTGCACTCGTGCAATCGGGCATATATATTCTGGGTACTTATGTTCATGGGGTGCTTCCACATACATACTCGCATAAAAAGAACTACTATCTCCTTATCCCGGGGTTTTTTCTCCAGAATTGTGAAATGGCAACATCTAAAGTCATTTTGGGCTGAGCACCAACTTGTGACAGTGTATATTCATGGCGATTTAATAGTGTTTTCCCACTGGGATACCAGCATGCCAGTATTGACCAGATTTCCCACTCAGTCACATTATCCTGACACTGAGCTATCCAGATCCTAGTAATGCCGAGCGCCAGGCTAGGTAACGACAATTATCAATTTTGTAAGTCATTGGGTTGACTTGGCTGGGGATCGAACTTCTTACCTTGCTCATGGCGAGCCTGCGCTCTACATGTTTCGGCCATCGCGGCCGGTATAAGGATCAATATGTAAATTGTAACGTCTTGTATGGTTTCACCTCTCATTCCGCTGCATTGTACATGTTATGAGAACATGGTTAATTGAATGCGTGTGACCGACGTCTCATTACGAATGGATACAAAGCATCATCTGTGCTATTTATGGACTGACCTCCGCCGCTGTGGTGCCATACGCTTCCACCCAGCGTAGAAATGTAACATTAACTAACTAACCGCCCTTTTGGTTTCAACATCTACCACACCATTTGGTTTAAAGTTTGGTTGAAAGTTTGGTTTAAACTCACAACACGCAACATGTCGGCAACAAAGACAGCCCGCTCCAAACGTACCCGAGATTCCACTCCACCTCGGACTGCAACCACAACACTAAAGAAACAGAAAAAAGGGCAAGGAAGACTGAGGTCAGTTGTCATTTCTTCTATTACCGCACCTGGCAAACTTCGTTCAAGCCGTACCGTGGAACGGCGCGAAGAGAGCAATGGTAGTACTGATTCTGTCCCAGGGACACTGACAAGGGAAAATAAGGGGACATCACAGGCTTCTCTCGCGTTTGTTCTCGCGGGGATACAGAGGCAAATCTCCGACTTCTCAGAGGGGTTCGACGCACGAATCGATGAAATAACAAAGAGTGTCGACAGCCGCTGGAGATCTAGATCTCCCACTCCACCGCACAGTGAAATAACAAAGAGGGTCGACAGGCGACAGAGGTCTAGATCGTCCACTCTGGCACGCAGTCACAGACGACTCTCGCCTCGTGCTGCCGTGTCAACTCAAGGCACCCCGGACGGTGCAGGCAGACACAGGCCCCGCACTCGTACACGTACAAGTTCACCGTCACCTCGCCAAACGGGGAGACACCACGAGGACCAGGACGCCGACGACAGACGGAGGAGATCGGGCAGTGAGTTGGCACCCTGTAGACCCGACCGGCATCACGATCGTGAACACAACAGGCGCTGCCAGTCCAATCCCGGGCTCTCAGCTAACTTGGACAACAGTGATGTGGCTCGAAGCGACGCGGTCAATGAATTACTCGTCGCGGCCGGCTCGGCACTGGGAAAATGCAGAGGTACCAATATTTTAGCACCTCACAGATATGTCATAAGGGGAAGTCGAAATGAGAGGATTGGGTTGGAGGAGGCATCGTGGCATGAATATTTCGCGGCTTTGTACCGAATGTCAAAGGACAAGAAGCTACCTTAGGGCTGGTCAGACCAGATTGGTGAACATATGTACCAGCTCTCGGTTATGGCCGCCAACTGGGATTGGCACACATGCCGCCAATGGTCGGAGACCATGTTTACAATGATTGCAGATGGACGCCTTCCCAAGGGCTGGAAAGATGCATACGCGATCAAGGATGTCCAGTGGGACGTCTGTGGCATCGGGAACAGGGTTGAAAGATCAAATCAAAGTTCACACAGTGCCCGACGAAATGACGGGGCGACAACTGCGGCATCAGCCGCAGGCTCTGAGGGGAAAGCCAGGACCGACCACACACGTCCGTCATACGACAGAGAAGTCGACGGAAAGCCATGCAACCAGTGGAACTGGGGTGAAGATTGCGGGTTTTTGACATCGCATGGCTTGCAGCCCGACAGGAAAGCCCACTTGTGTGCCTGGTGTGCCAACAAATATAAGCGCGCTAACGCACATCAAGAGAAGGTATGCTTCAATAAGAAAAGGTTCTTAGATAGAGTAAATGGCCCAGCAAAGGACAAGAAGGATTTTTAGGTAGCGGTTGTACTGATCCCGCGCAGTCCAACTTGCAAGCACCAAGAAATAATGCAGGAATCGAAGTCACAGAAGCCTCCAGCAACATGCAAGGAAAATGTGAACGGGGTAAATGTAACAGTATTAGCACTGAGGGCGGTGTGAGCAACGTGCAAGGAAAGTGTGAACGGGGTAAAGTTGACAGTACTATCGCTGAAGGCACCACCAGCGTACAACAGTTAAGAAAAGGTAAAAGTGACATTGACACCCAAACAACACATAAGCAGCATGTATTTACACCAACACTGGTAGAGCGAGAATTAAATATCGCATCATCTACACTCAACCGCTGCAAGGCAGCCAAAACCAACAACGGCATCATAAAAGCACCGGCAGCGGCACATGACGTCACAGCTAGCCCCGAGGTGTGGGCGGGATATATTGAGGACATGTCAATCACAGCGCACGCGGGGAGCCGAGATGATCCCGTTACCAAGGGCGACGGTGGCGGGGCCGGTGACCTAGATGGTCACGTCGCGAATCATTATATCAATACCACACATGGGCCAGACAGCGCGGTGGGCGCTGGCGGGGCCATTGCAGGCGGTGCACACGATCATACGGTGGCCCAATGTGAGTTATACGACAAGGCGAAACGGCTATTTCATGGAAGCCCACCGCGCTGCGACGATAGGCCGTTGGACAGACTGCTAGTGGAGGTCCACGTCGACACGGATGGAATCGATCAGATACTCGACATGATATCGGTCGACCAAACCCCTCACTACGACCCGCCACATACCTCGACCACATACAGGTGTACCCTCAATACCATCTGGCCTTTCACCGATGACAAACTTTGGGTAAATCACCGTGAGTACATGGTAACTTACATGCAGGTTCGTTTGTCAGCCATTCCAAATTGCATTGGCCAACGCATACCAATACCCTCGGGGCTTAAAATCAGGGCCTGGAGGAAGTTGCTCAGGGATTACCATGACATACAGCTGCCTGATTTCCTGGAATTTGGGTGGCCGGTGGACTATACTGTTGACAAGCCTCCAGTATCATCAAAGGCGAACCACCACACGGATACTGAAAGTGTAGCCCACACGCAGAGTTACATCGACACGGAGCTCGGGCATGGCGCAATGCTGGGCCCCTTCACTCCCTGGACACAGGTCAGCCCTCTCATGACTCGGGCCAAACAAAGGTCCGATAAAAGAAGGGTCATAGTTGACTTGAGTTTCCCCGGCAGGGCGAGTGTAAACGCAGATATCAGGAGGCTCAATACCAGGGACAACCAGCAACATACACCCTACCGAGCATCCTGGACCTGGCGGATGAGGTGACCAGACTGGGACGGGGTGCGTTCATATGGTGTGCAGACCTCGTAAAGGGCTTATAGGCAACTCCGGGCCTGCCCCCTTTCTGCCCCATTGCTGGGCATAACTCTAAACGGACAAATCTACATCGACATTTCCCCTCCATTTGGCTGCCGCACGTCTTCCATCGCATGTGCCGCACAACAAACGCGGTCATCTACGTAATGAGAAAGCGCGGCCATCATGCGTTATGTTACCTAGACGACTTCATGAGGGCGGAGACGATGAAGGGAGAGGCTGATAAGGCCTACTCGGACCTGTTTCGTCTGGCCAAGCACTTGGGCCTCGAGCTCGCCCTGGACAAGTGCCACCATCCCTCCACAGAGGTCGAGTGGCTAGGGTTCACAATTTCTACTAAGGATATGACGGTAAAAATCCAAGAAGGAAAACTACAACAAGTAATAAATGAATGTCACGCATGGAAAGTGAAAAAGTTTGCTTCCCGCCGAGAGCTACAACGTCCGGTAGGGAAACTACAGCATGTTGCAAAATGTATCCGACCGGCGAAAAGATTCATGTCTCGTATCCTGGCTGCACTCAGAGCGGCACCCTACAGGGGCAGACATGCAGTACCAGAGGATTTGACTCTCAATGTCTCATGGTTTACGGAATATGCAGCACACTCCAATGGTATTGTCCTGCTACCCGCGGAGGAGCACACAGGCTGGACCATTGAGTGCGACTCGTCACTAAAAGCTGGAGGCGCACACTCCCCCACGTACTTCTACGTGGAAGAATACTCTCGGGCTCTCATCGCCGCGCAGCACTGTATCGCCAGGTTGGAAGCGATCAACCTGGTAGTCGCCCTCAAGAATATGGCGCCGCCAGATCCCCACCGCTACACTATATACATAAACACTGACAACGCCACCTCACAACAAGTGCTCAGCACAGGGTCTGGGCGAGACCCCATAATATGTGCGTGCGCCTGGCAAATCTGGCTGTTCGCTGCAAGATTTAGTACAGACGTGGTCATACGACACAAACCGAGTAGGGAGCTGGTCCTGGCAGATGCACTCAGCCGTATGAGTTTTGACACTGCAGCTGCAGAACTCGTGACAAGGATGACGTCTGAGCTCAATCTAACACCGATTACTGTCAGCCACGATGACGCCCTCACCCCAATCCTTTGAGTAACCTATGACTCGCAGTTAATATTTTGCCTCTTTCATAAGTTACTCCCAACATCACCACGACCGACTCCTCAGCATCATGGCGGCTGGCTTGGCGCCGGGAACTTGGAAAAACAAGACAATCCAAGTGAACGAGTACCTCAGCTACATGAACAGGAGAGGGCACGACCCTATGAGGCCATCACAATACGAAATCATGTCCTACTTACTACACCTCCATGATGCCAAGACGCCCGGCACGGTGCTGAATTACATCAGCGGGGCACGCACGTGGGTGCGGGCGATGGGCGCTCCCACTCTGGTGTTTGACACTTACATGGTGGGCCTGGTCAAACGGGGGATCCATCGTGACTCATCACACGTCCCGGCACAGGCCCCACCCCTGAGTCCATCAGATGTAAAGGGGGTTGTCAGGTTCTACGGCGCAGCAGGGGACAATGGCCCGGTGCTGACGGCAGCGCTCCTGGTGGGGTACTTCACCCTCCTGCGTCAAAGCAACCTCCTCATCTCCCCAGCTGCTACCGACACGGGCCACGCATTGCGGGCACAGGACATAACACTAACCCAGGTCGGCCTCAAAGTCCGGGTTCGATCATCAAAGACCCTTCTCAGGGCCGCCCAGCCGCGGAACATCACGGTGCCAGCCATACCGGACTCCATGTACTGCCCGGTTCGGGCTTGGAACAAATATGTGTCCAGGACACAGCCTTACCTCGGAGGGCCCGCTTTCATCACGACCGATGGCCTCCCGCCACAACCACGAGCACTACTCGACACACTTAGACTGGCCTTGGCCACCCAGGGGCACCCGGCACCAGGTGCCATAACCCTCCATAGCCTTCGTCGAGGTGGGGCTCAGGCCTGTGCCTCCCTGGGCTCACCATTACAGGATATCAAGGGCCTAGGGCATTGGACCTCTGGGGCAGTGCATGCATATGTCCCGAGACACTCGATTTCGTCGGCTCCCAGAACTCTAGCTAAAAACTTTGGTCAAGTTCTGTAAGCCTCGTAATCATGACATCCAAATCTGACATGTAACAGTTAAAGAAAAAATATGTAATAAATCCCAATATTAAAGTCTGTCGGTTTCGCGTTATTTCAATTGTACATGTTACGAGAACATGGTTAATTGAATGCGTGTGACTGATGTCTCATTACGAATGGATACAAAGCATCATCTGTGCTATTTAGGGACTGACCTCCACCGCTGTGGCGCAATATGCTTCCACCCAGCGTAGAAATGTAACGTTAACTAACTAACCGCCTTTTTGGTTTCACTCTGGCCTCGACTGCGGTTTATTCAACATCTACTACGCCATTTGGTTTAAAGCCATCCCACCCATACTTGTTATTCTCAGTGGGGTCAAGTTCTGTAAGCCTCGTAATCATGACATCCAAATCTGACATGTAACAGTTAAAGAAAAAATATGTAATAAATCCCAATATTAAAGTCTGTCGGTTTCGCGTTATTTCAATTATTTTGTGAACGTTGTAAATTGACACAATGCATACCGGTACATAATATTATACAAGGAAAATGTTATCCTTTATTTAGAATGCATGTAGATAATATTGGAATCGAAATACATGCTTCTTCGAAACCTATTCATCAGGGTGGGTGGGTAGCGTGATTTCCAATCTGGTAGAAACTAAAGACTATTATATGAAAGGGTTATTATGTTTATTTGCAAATATATGGTGACTTATTTTGTTATTCGCTATGTAACTACATTGCATATTCCAGTGACTTTCAAATAGTTGTAGTATCATTTGACTCGAAAGAAAGTATATGTGTATATATGTATATATGAGTATGTGTAATAGAGTAAAGCCCTTTGAACCTACCACCTCAACAGATCGACCGCTCCGCTAAATCGATCGCTTTGTTCGGGTCACAAGAATAACATTGTAACCATATTCTAACTCCCTAAACCGACCACCTCCCTAAATGGACCACTTAAAGTCAGTTCCAACGTAGATCGATTTAAAGAGGTTTTACTGTATATGAAAATTTGTAAAATATGAATATGTGTAAAATATGAATATGTGTAAAATATGAACGTGTAAAATATGAATATGTGTAACATGAATATGTGTAAAATATGAATATGTGTAACATATGAATATGTGTAATATGTTAATATGTGTGATATATGAATATGTGTAATATATGAATATGTGTAACCTATGAATATGTGTAATATATGAATATGAGGGGATTGTGTAACCTATGACTATATGTGATACCTGAATACGTGAAATATATGAGCATTTGTGTTTTGTACATACATGTATATATCTATATAACCATGTGCATAGACCCCTTTCAATGTTTACAAACATTGTGTATGCGCGCAAAGCTTGGCTGCAGAAAGAAGGGACGTTGCTAATGAGTTTTCCGATACGTGCAGTGAAAAACTTCAGTTTTATTCCAAATTAATAGAAATGCAGAGCCCGAACCTTATAAATTTAATATAATGTGTTTGTTAAGCATGTTATCTGTTTATGTGCAAAGTGGTTTGTTTCTAGGTGGTGTGGTTTTAGAGATATTTCACTTTTTCCGTAAGAAGATTGCTCATGCCATTGACAATGCATTGAGTTTGCCGATATGTGCAGTGCAAAATGTCAATTTCATTCAAAATTAATAGAAATGCAGAACTCTAACCTTATAAACTTAATATAATCTGGTTGTTAAATATGTTATCTGTTTGTGTGCCAAGCGGTTTGTGTCTAGGTGATGTGGCTTTAGAGATATTTCACTTTTTCTGTAAGAAGATTGCTCACGGCCATTGACAATGCATTGAGTTAGCCGATACGTGCAGTGCAAAATGTCAATTTTATTCAAAATTAATAGAAATGCAGAATCCTAACCGTATAAATTTAATATAGTTTGTTCATTGAATATGTTTTCTGTATGTGTTCCAAGCGGTTTGTGTCTAGGTTGTGTGGTTTTAGAGATATTTCACTTTTTCTGTATGAAGATTGCTCATAGCCATTGAGTTTGCAGTGTGACAGTGTGCCGTCCTGCAGCCAAGCAGCACGCAGACTGACCTAAATAGCCATGCTGACGTCATAGGAAATAGGCCTATATGCGTGTATGTAATACGTGATAATATCAATTAACATGCAAATAACGTTGATTCTTTGAGCGTGCGTGAAACACAATTTGTGTTTTGTTCGGAAGAATCACTCCTTGACAGATGTCAAGATTCATTAACAATGCAAAATTGATGTCAGCCTAAAAATCAACATGCCTGCCACAGAGCTAACATAACATATTTCTTGTAAGTATCAAAAAGTACACAGACACAACGTCGCAAACAAACCCCGTAATTTGTAACGGGCAACCCCGTAGATCCAGTAATCAATAGTGCATGGCACTAATTAACAAACGAACGGCCTCATAAAATATTGTTTATGCATCGCTACACACAGAAGAGGTGCATTGTGGGTATCACAGCTAATTTACCGCATGAAGTGTGGAACTCGGGTTCCTGCTCTCTTAAGCGGAAGGTCGGGAGTTCGAATCACACCTGAATCAAACCAATGACTTAAAAAATTGATACTTTTCGCTTCCTAGCCCGGCACTCGTTATTACTAGGATAGGGCAAGGACTGGTCGGCTTAGTGTGAGGATAATGTGACTGAGTGGGATATCAGGTATTGGTGTTGGTGGCCTGTTCTCCCAGTTGGGCAGCACTATAAAGTCGCCATGAGTGTGCGCTGCCACAAGTCGGTACCCATCCTGATATGACCTTAGATGTTGCTAGGTCGTAGAACCCAAACAAGCAAGCAAACAATGGGATAGTGAGACACCCGCCGGTGACTTGACATCAGCGACACGCATCTCTTAAAGAAGCATCGCATTAACAGTAACACAAGTCCATACGCGTCAATAATTAGAGCCGTCAAATGAAGATCAATTTGGTCCGCCAATTATTGTCGCCAGATGTACAGCTGGGCTTTTTTTTAATGTATTTAGAACTATATAAATACTTGTTTATCAAAAAAAAAAACAGCCAACAGCCATACAGGCATCACATGTGCGTGTGTGACTAACACAGAGTCTGCTGGCACACAGGCACAGACAGAGACTGACAATAGCAAGGGACAATGTGAGAGTTGTGTAATTGGCACGCGATAATACACTTATTGAACAAAATATGTGTATATTTAAAAAGAAGTGCAAAGGTGGTTTTACTTTTAATATGCACGTTGTAAAGCTTATGCACACTGTCCCGCTTGGTGGCGGGCGATGCGCCGTCGGGCGCCTTTACCACTGAGCTGTGCGCAGCGCCACCACCCGGCGTTGACGAGCAGCGGGCGGCGGGGGACGCGGGGGGGGGCGGCGGGCGGCGGCGGGTGGGCGACGGGGCGACGGGCGGCGGGCGGCGGGCGGCGGGCGGCCGGGCGGCGGGCGGCGGGCGGCGGGCGCGCGGGCGGCGGGCGGCGGCGGCGGGCGGCGGTGCGGCGGGGGGGAGGTGGGGGCTGGGCGGGCGGGAGGTGGGATGTGGGGAGGTGGGAGGTGGGAGGTGGGAGGTGGGAGGTGGGAGGTGGGAGGTGGGAGGTGGTAGTGGAGGGCGGTGGGCGGCAGACGGGAGGCGGTAATGGGGCGGTGGGTGGCGTGAGGGGCGGGAGGGGCGGCGTGACGGGAGGGGTGGCGGGAGGCGGAGGGTGGCGGTAAGGGGCGGTGGGAGGCGGGAGGCGGGAGGCGGGAGGCGGGAGGTGGGTGGCGGGCGGCGGGTGGCTGGAGGCGAGCGGCGATCCACGGCGGCGGGCTGGGGGGGGGGGGCGTCTGGTGGCGGGCGGCGGGCAGCGGGGGTAGGGAGGTGGGAAGCGGGAGGCAGGAGGCGGGAGGCCGGCGACGGTGGCGCGGCACAAAAGTGAGCGCTTGACTCTCTGGCTGTATAGTAGTAGTGGTTGTGGCACCCGGGTGAGCACACGCGCAGGGAGGACTGTACGCCCTGCATGCATGTGAGGTGGCGCCGACTACCGGAGATACTGTGTGTGATCACTGAGGCGAGGCTTTGACGGGTAGGTAATTAAGAGTTCGGATACAACTGGAGTTCGGATACAACTCAAGTGGCGTAGTGGTGTTAGTGGTGGGTTTGGTTTAGGATTGAGGAAGGGGAAGGAACTCATCGGGGCTGGACATGGGCGCAACTGGGAGAGGGGATCGGGGAACACGGGGACCTGGAGGGATTGAGGGCAGGATGGCAGGAGGGCAGGAGGGCAGGAATTGCCCCCACACCCTCCACTCATACCACTACTCAGCTGCCGGGGAGGGGGAGGGGGCGGATCCAGGGGCAAAGGGGCGGGGGTGGGTCCGGGAGGGGCAGCGCGTGCAAGGGTTGTAACCCAAGTAGCCGGTGTTTGGTGCACACATCCCCGCCGGGCCACCCGGGAGGAGCTCCGTAGTTGTGAGTGTTTACAGACCCATCTCTGGCGTGCTTGAATTAAGGGCATCAGCTGGGCACACTAACGCTCACACTCGGACACCATCGCCCATGCCGCCACCGCCGCACCTGGTCCCACCACCGCCGCCGTCGCGACCATCTCCCGGCCGCCCGGCAAGCCTGGGCCCCGCCTTCCCCGAGTCAGTTCCCGCCCCGCCCCATCGGGTGCAGCCCCGGCCCAGGGCGGTCCCGGCTCGGTCCCGGCCTGGTTCCCGGCCCGGTCCAAGCTCGGTCCCGGCGGCCCGGCCGTGCCGTACAGGCGGTGTGTGCTGCAAGTTGCGTGCGGCCGCCCCGTGTCCCGACTGGCCCAGGGACTGACAACTAACTAACCGTTTGCCGTGGCGCGCGGCACCGGGTTCCTCCCAATTAGTGCCGGCTTGGCCGTGACGAATTCCCGATGCTGGTCAAATGGCCACCGCCACGACCATAAGCGATCGGCCACCGCCGGGAGAGGTCACCCGGCCTGGATGTGTCAACCTACGGGCTGTCACATTACGGCGTATGGCGGGAGCGTATTGAAAACCTACGTACGCCATCGGGTGCCACTTTCGGGTGTGTTTGAGCGTATGAGGAGCGTATGAAGAGCGTATGCGTAGCGTATGCGTAGCGTATGTGTAGCGTATGGGAGCGTATGGGAGCGTGCTGTGACATTTTTTGACAGTATGGGCCATACGCCCTCATAGGTCGCGTTTTTTTTGAGCATGCACAAAAAAATTTGGACGGACGGATTTATGAAAGCGTATGGCGGCGTATGCATCATAGGCTTCACATACGCCGGCGTGTTGCGGCACTGGCGGCGTATGCGTAGCGTATGCGTAGCGTATGCGTAGCGTATGCGGCGTATGGCGACGTATATGACGTAAGCCGCTACGCCGCCATACGCTCCCGCCATACGCCGTAATGTGACAGCGCCTAACTCTCCGTCCCGCCGTCGGGGTGGTGCCGGGCCTGGCCGGCACATCATTCCTGTAGCATTCTTCATGTCCTCACAGTCGTCATGCCGTGCGGACCAGACGGGATGGCCGAATGAGTTAGAGCGTCCGTCTTCCGTGTTGGTAGTCCATGGGATCGTGGGTTCGAACCCTGGTCGAGTTAAACCAATGACTTCAAATTGATACTTGTCGATTCCTAGCCTGGCGTTTGGCATTATTAGGATAGGACAAATACTGGTTGGCTCGGTGTCAGGATAATGTGACTGAGTGGGATATCAGGTCATGGTGCTGGTGGCCTGGTCACCCAGTGGGGCGGCACTATAAAGTTGCCATGAGTGCGTACTATCACAAGTCGGTACCCGTCTTGATATGACCTTCGATGTTGCTAGGATGTAAACCAACAACAAACAAACAAAAACCATGCTGTGTGCGTCATGCACGCTAGGTAAAGCAATTCATGCTATGCACATCAAACCATGCACTTCATGTCATACACTTCATGCAATGCACTTCATGTCATGGATATCATGTAATGTGCTTCGTGTCATGAACTTCAAAGTTCAAGCTGGATGCACTTCATGCCATGCACTTCATGCCATGCACGTCATGCCATGCATTTCATGCCAGGCACTTCATGTCATGCAGTTCGTGCCATGCAGTTCATGCCATGCACTTCATGCCATGCACTTCATGCCATGCAGGTAATATTACGAAGTATTAATAGACTTAATCTGTATCAATCAGTGTGGTTCAGGCATCGTAATTTTCATGTCATGCACTTATGTGCTTCATGTCATGCAACTCAAGTTGTCTTAGTCAGGTCATGTCCTTCATGTTACATGCTTCACGGCATGCACTTCATGTCTTGCAATTCATGTTATATGTTTCATATCATTTACTTATTATAATGCCCTTCATGTCAAACACATCGCATCATGCAGTGCATGTCATGTTGCTAGGATGTACTTCATGTCATATGTGTCATGCAATACACTTCATGTGATGTACTTCATGTGATGTGCTTCATGTCATGCGCTTCATGTTACATGTTTCATGTCAATTGTCATGCACTTCACATCATGTACTTTATGTCATGTTCGTTACACCATGCACTTCACATCATGTACTTCATACGATGTACTTCAAGTCATGCACTTCATGTCATGTACTTCATGCAATACACTCATGTCATGTACTTCATATGATGTACTTCTTGTAATGTGCTTCATGGTATGCACTTCATGTTACATGTTTCATGTCAATTGTCATGCACTTCAAATCATGCATTTCACATCATGCACTTCATAAGATGTACTTCAAGTCATGCACTTCATGTCATGCATTTCAAGTGTTGTGTTCATGTCATGTGCATGTTAGTGGCTCCATCAATGTTGTACGGTTTACTCCATATTAGAGTTAATCTGCTTTAGGTTGATTCTAGATAAAAGATTCACCCTGTACTTCCAGTACAGGGGTGAAAGACAGCATAGTCTAAATACGGGTGAAAATAGCTTTAGTATGGAACAAGAAGTAGAATGCCTGGCACTAGTGTCAAATGGGTACTTATATCGGCACAGAGTTGGTGAAATGGGAGAGAATGCAAACAGACAAGATGGCGGCCAGAGAATGCCGTCGATTTCGCTTTTAAATTGCATTAAAGTATATGTTTTATTATATTTTCCAACTCAAAAGTAGCAGGTAAATATGAAGACATACATAAAGAATATATTTTGCTTCTTAAATTAAGAATTTACCAGCTCAGTTAATTTCCCCAGCATGTCAAAATTCTTCGCCAGCTTTTCTAATGGGTTGGTTTTCACCCCTGTACGGTAAGTATGGGGTGGATCTTTTATCTAGGGTGATTCGTGCAGCACCTTTTACCACCCTCCCCCACCTCCTCCCCCCACCCCCACCCCCCTAATCCGCCCTCTTTCTACCCCGATCCTAACCCCAATCCCGGACCAGTGGGAATGCCTCGGCCTGGGTGTATAAACACACAATGACAGAGGCGGGTGTGGAGGCTAGCTGACTGACGTACGTATATTGAATGCATGGATAGAAGTGAAAGCTTGACGAGAGCGGAAACGACTGATTGGGGATTTGGTCGGGTTGGCAGGAGCAGCTGGGCCTGCTCTCAGCTGTATCGCAGCGTACGGTATGCGAAAGGAATTATCAGTTGAAAAAGGGAGCAATAATAAACACTAAACTCCCGTGATGCAGCCTCACAGACACACGTACACACCACAGCCCACTCACAAACGATCCAGTCACTAGGCTCTCATACTTACATACCATACTAGTGTCACAGCCACACACCACACCTCACTCACCCTCAATCCAGCCACTATGCTCTCATACTTACAAACCATACTCCTGGCACAACCACACCACACACCACACCTCACTCACACTCAATCCAGCCACTATGCTCTCATACTTACAAACCATACTCCTGTCACAACCACACACCACACCTCACTCACACTCAATCCAGCCACTCTGCTCTCATACTTACAAACCACACTCCTGGCACACTCCTGGCACAACCACACACCACACCTCACTCACACTCAATCCAGCCAATATGCTCTCATACTTACAAACCATTCTCCTGTCACAACCAGACACCCCACCTCACTTACATACAATCCAGCCACTATGCTCTCACACTTACAAACCACATGCCTGTCACAACCACACACCAGACCTCACTCACACTCAATCCAGCCACTATGCTCTCATACTTACAAACCATTCTCCTGTCACAACCACACACCACACCTCACTCACACTCAATCTAGCCACTATGCTCTCATACTTACAAACCATACTCCTGTCACAACCACACACCACACCTCACTCACACTCAATCCAGCCACTATGCTCTCATACTTACAAACCACATGACTGTCACAACCACACACCACACCTCACCCACACTCAATCTAGCTATTATGCTCTCATACTTACAAACCATACTCCTGTCACAACCACACACCACACCTCACTCACACTCAATCCAGCCACTATGCTCTAATACTTACAAACCATACTCCTGTCACAACCACACTTCACTCACACTCAATCCAGCCACTATGCTCTCATACTTACAAACCATACTGCTGTCACAACCACACACGACACCTCACTCACACTCAATCCAGCCACTATGCTCTCATACTTTTAAACCACACTCCTGTCACAACCACACACCACACCTCACTCACGCACAAAGCAGCCACTATGCTCTCATACTTACAAACCACACTCCCACACACTATTCTCCCACACACAATTCAGCTGCTATACTCCCACACCTACACCACACTCCTATCACACAGCATCCAACCACAATACTCCCATACCTACAATCCACTCTCTTCTCACATAGCATCCAGCCACACTCCTCTCACACACCATCAGCCACACCTCTCTCACAACTACAGCCCAATACAGTCAGTCCTCTCACACCCACACCCACATGCCCACCCACAGTACTTTCAAATCCACCCACCCCATCATCATCATCGTCATCATCTCTCACACACCCCGTTCATTCTTTCACACAGTTTTGATTGCTCTCTTCTCACACACACACATCCCTCCCAATACAGTCCCCTCTATACACCTACATACCTTATCTCCCACTTCACCCACCTCACACCCTCCCTCTCCCCGCCTACTCTCGCCGCACATTGCTCCCTCGCAGCCCGCGCCCCCTGCCAAGGCATCCCTCGACTATCTTCCTGTCTTTTCCCGCCAACACTGTGAGGGCCTCCTAATCTGCTTCGCCCAGGTACACAACCCTTTCCCCTTGCCTATACCCCAAGCCATCGCATCTGGCAAGCCATTCGTCAAGTGTCATATGGACAGAGCGCTCTACTTACACGCGGAGCCTTTTACACATCCTGCTCCATAACGCTCACGTCCTTGCTCAGACAACCCTACTCACACCACCCTACTGACATGCTCACACCGCGACATTCAGCGCCACACACTAGAAGTCTGAAACATGCCATGCAGTCCACTCCATGCACTGACCAGAAATACACGCTACTTATGCCGCCCTACTGTCATGCACACACCCTGCCTGTTCACCACTACCCAGCACAAGTCTGAAACATGTCACACATCAACTGGAAATACATGCACTCATGCCACCCTATGGACACGTGCACGCTCTGCCCGTTCAGCACCACACAGCACAAGTCTGAAATATGCCATGCACTGACCGGAAATACACCCTACTCACGCCACCCTACTTACTCGTGCACACTCTGCCCATTCAGCACCACACAGCACAAGTCTGAAACATGCCATACATCAACCGGAAATACACCCTACTCACGCCACCCTACTGACTCGTGCACACTCTGCCCATTCAGCACCACAGAGCACAAGTCTGAAACATGCCACACATCAACTGGAAATACACCCTACTCACGCCACCCTACTGACATGTGCACACTCTGCCCGGTCAGCACCACACAGCAGAAGTCTGAAATATGCCAGGCACTGACCGGAAATACACCCTACTCATGCCACCCTACTGACTCGTGCACACTCTGCCCGTTCAGCACCACACAGCACAAGTCTGAAACATGCCACACATCAACTGGAAATACACCCTACTCACGCCACCCTACTGACCCGCACACACTCTGCCCGTTCAGCACCACACAGCAGAAGTCTGAAATATGCCAGGCACTGACCGGAAATACACCCTACTCATGCCTCCCTACTTACATGCACACACCCTGCCCGTTCAGTGCCAAACAGCACAAGTCTGAAACATGTCATGCATAAACCGGAAATAGACCCTACTCTCGCCACCCTACTGACACGTGCACACTCTGCCCGTTCAGCACCACACAGCACAAGGCCATGCCACGCACCTACCACTGCAGTACCAGAAATACACCCTACTTTTCCTGCCCTACTGACATGCACACACCCTGCCCGTTCAGCGCCACACAGCACAAGTTTGAAATATGCCATGCACTGACCGGAAATAACCCTACTCATGCCGCCCTACGGACATGCGCACACTCTGCCCATTCAGCACTGCAACCGGAAGTACACGCTACTCGGTATGCATACGCCTTGCACGCTCATCGTCAAACAACTCAAGTCTGAAAACAAACCAAACACCTTCAGGAAACACATCCAGCTTATTCACATCAATCTTACAGTGTCATCAAAGGCCAGTTGCTCTCATACCATGTCTATGTGCAGTGGGAGCTTAAAAACCCTTGGGTCGGTAAAAGCGTAGGCTCGGGCTTTCCATCAACAAACTATCTAATGGTGAAAACAAGTCTATTCAGAATTATCCATGATAGGCAGTATAAATCATCAAGAAAAAGAAAGTTAATAAGGTGTACTTTAAATAACTTTTGTTTCATTTTGTTTTTAAGTGGGACTGCATTTTTGTAGCACCTCATTGCAAAATACCCCAAGTCAACAGCCACCACATTATCACGAGGGCATTTGGGAGAAGAGGTTGTCCAGCCGTATCGACCGTGTGCGCAGTGACTGAGAGGGGAGTATTAAAGGTGCTATGGTCGTTCACCTGCCCCGTAGATGTACTAAACGACTTTAAAACGACATACTGGCCTCTACCTAGGGGCCGACGGAAAACTTGCCGCCCGAGTAGAAGGTCGGAAGGAACCTGGAGACATTCTGGTGTGATGACTGGTGGTAATTCTACTGACATTCCCAAAGCCACGCGCCTTCTATAACCACACCTCCCACACAAGCACCTGCACCTGTTTACACAGAACGGTTAACCCGTGGCCGAGTCAAACCGAAGTTTTACAGGCATTTACTACTTATTTGGCGTTCGCCACAAAGGCCAGTTGGCCATCTCAGTATCAGTATAATGTGACTGAGTAGTCTATCCGGTCATGGTGCCAGCGGCATGCTATTGGGCAGCACTATAACATCCGCATCAGGTGTTGCTGCACTGTCGCAATTCGGTACCCGTCCTTGTATGACATTAGATGTTGATAGAACATTCAGACCTTTATAAACCTACTAAACCATGCGTTTGTCTATAGAACCCCCCCCCCCCCCCGTAGAACGTCTGAGAACGTAGAACATCTGACACTTAAAACGTGGCGTATACATGTAACCCCACCCACCGCACCCGCCCACGTCCCTTACTGGCATTGGGCCACGCTCAGATAACCATAATCCCTCATCATTCCTACTGATACCCACAGCCTGCCAAGCGTCTACTACCTTCACACACATAAAAGCGCACAAACATTTCTGAATCATTGGTAATCGGTAACTGCTTGCTATTGAAGGACCAGTGCCTCGGTGCTGAAATAACAAATTAACAACAAAACACACAAACACTAACAAAGATACCAACCCGAAGACGTTCCGGGCAAATACAAATAATTCAACAAATTATAACTAATGTGGGTTCCAAACATATTTACGATAGCACACACACACACATATATATAATATATATGTGTGTGTTAATGTGGGTTCCAAACATATTTACGACAGCACACACATGCATATATGTGTGTGTGCTGTCGTAAATATGATGTGGGTGCTGTCGTAAATATCTTTGGAACCCACATTAATGATAATTTGGTGAATTGTTTGTATTCCCCCAGAACGTCTCCGGGTTGGTATATGAGCCTGTCTCAAAAGGTGATAACTCTTTTCTTTTGTCCATTGTAATGATTAACACAAAATAGCACAGAAACGGTTATACTGAAAACACAAGGACATTTGCTTCAAATCAATATGTATTCTATTGGGGTTGTGAAACACCATGTAAAAAACAAATCAGTTTACCCTGAGCAAATGCATAAGCAGATAGTATGTTGATCATTACAATGGACAAAGTTTTGTCCCATATTGCTTAGCACCTTTTGAGACAGTCTCATATATATATATATCTATATTTATATATATATATATATATATATATATATATATATATATATATATATATAAACATGCATGCTGGTGCATCCCATAGGTATCTTTGGTTGCGTTCCACCATAACACTGCCAAGCGTCTACTAGGGCCACCATAACACTGCGCATAAGCACACACATAACCACCCATGCAATCAAATATATCCTCCTATGCAATCACATGCAACCACCCATACAATCAAACCTACCCAGAGATGTAAGACATTACAGCAACGAGTGTAATAAATCAGGGCAACCCATGCAATCAAGCACAACTATCCCTGCAATCACACAAATCCAGTTATCTAATGCATGACAACAGCCCATGCAATGAATCACAGCAACCCATTCAACTGAACACAACAGCTCATGCAATCAGCCAGCCAGCCATGCAATCAAGCAAGCTACCCATGCCATCCATGCAATCATTCATATCCACCCATGCAATCACATAGGGCCACCGGTGCAAACAAACAGTGATTTATACAATGACACATAGCGATCCATGCAAACTAACACAGCCACTCATGTAATCAAGCCTAACCACCCATGCAATCAAACACAGCCATTCAAACACAGCTACCAATGCAAATCAAACACAGCCATCCATGCAATCAAACACAACCACCCATGCAATCAAACATAGCCACCAATGCAATCAAACACATCCAACCACGTCATCAAGCACACCCATCCGTGAAATCAACCACAAGCATCCATGCCACCAATGCATATCAAACACAGCCTTCCATGCAATCAAACACAACCACCTATGCAATCCCCCCTGTTCAGCTACAGCCACGTGAACTCTCTGTGGTCAGATGTCACTGGGCGCATACCTAGCCATACCTCAGAGTGTCCCCAAGGCGTTCCCACCGTGCCATTCCAGTCCTTGCAGAACAATCTCATTGGCTCCAGAATCCCTCAGCGGTTGACGCTTTAATTGTTACTGTGGGATTGCAGTGTGTGGTAAGCCGGGACCACAATCGATAACAAGGGATAGAAGGAGTGAGGGGGCGGGGAGGAAGGGAGGGAGGGTGGGGAGGGAGGGAAGGGACGGGGAGGAAGGGAGGGTGAGATGTGAAGAGAGGGGGGGGGGGAATAGAGCAGGGTGCGAGGCGGATGGAGCAAAAAGGGTCCCAAAGTCCTCGAGGCAAATGCCATATAGCTCCGCCTGCAGTGACAGGAAGGCGCCGACTCCAGGGTCCATGTGGCCCGGGCCACATCATGCTTCCTCCCGACGGCCACTTGCACTCCTGGTGGGCGGACAGGCCGGGAGGGAAGGGGAGGGAAGCCGGCGCTCCTGGGTCTCAGCTCCCGGGAAAGGGTGAGGAGGGTGGGTCAGACTGTGGGGAATGGTGTGTATGGTTCCTCTTGGCTATTTAAAGTTCCATAGTCTGATAACAAAAACCATCAGGTTTCCTTAAAGCTGCATAGTCCTATGAAGCATCAACATTTCAAAACCAAAGCAATTATCTAGAATTTATTATACGTATCTAATTTAGATACTGATGCATCTTTTAAGCATTTGTTTCCATACAGAAGGGAATACTAATCCAAGTTAATAGAACCTGTTACTGCCGTAGCCTATGGTCTCAGAGTTTTGGCAAGCTTGCCAAAACTAATCTTACAATTTTGCACTTCAAATATCTCAAGACTTAGCCATTTAAAAACATAAGTTACCTCAAACAAAAGTAAGGTAGGTTATAACAATCAAATTAATATATTTATCTCAAAAAAATGACAGAAACTCAAAACCATCGGACTATGCAACTTTAAGCAAAAGCTTCTGCATATTTGAACCTAGTTCTCCACTATAGATACTGGTGTACTTATTGTGCATTTAGTGCTACATAGAAGGGCATATTACTTAGTCTACTCATACTAAGGCAATTTACTAGAAAATGTTACAGCTGAAACATATGGGTTCAGAGTTTTGCCAAGTATTCCAAAGTTACTGTACCATGTAAAATAAATACACTTCAAATATCTCTTAAGTTTGTCCAGTTCTGATATAACCTTAGATGTTGCTAGGACATATAGCTCCAACAAAGAACAACAACCCTAAGCTTGTCATTTTGGAGCAAAGTTACTTCCAACTTAAAAGGTCGATTATAATTATCAACCTAATATACTTATCTCAGAAAGTTGGCAACAATACGAAATCTTCTGATGGTGCAACTTGAATCATGCCAATAACCCCTTCTTCCAGCCTTGCGCTGGTTACCAGCAGAAAGGAAGATGCATCAAAGCAAGGTCGCCAGACATGACTGCGATCGCATGTTAATTAAGAACGTACAAGACAGACAAGTATATATATATAAGGTGGCTTTTATTTTTCAGTATGTCAAAGTTAGTCAGTATGTATCACTCATGGTTCGGAGACACTTAACCCTACCCATTCAGTCTAAAGCCCTGGTCAAATACACGGTAGTGAACATAGTTGAACGTAGTTAGAATAACGTGGGTGAAATGTGCTGTCAATACGTTCAAATACGTTAAGGTTCGGCAGGTTTTGGTTGAGGACCCACCTAATGATACGGATAAATACATTACGGTATGGATCCCGGTACGTCCAACTACGTTCAACTACGTTACCCTCCACTATGTTCAATTATATTCAACTTCATCCACTAACGGCTATGTGACCACTGCAGAACGGCCAAGGTTTTGTGTGGGTCAAAGTATGCTAGGATACGCTAGAGTGTGCTAGAGTACATTAAGAAGTACACTAGAGTACGTTATCATCACGAAGGCTACGCCTACCTCAAACGTAGTGCTCTTTTGAACATGTCCAAAGCTTAAATCGGAACTCACGGCCCAGAGACGTTATTATCACATTATCATCATGGAGAAGTGTGGATGCCGGTACATTACACTACGTTCAACTACTTTCAACTACGTTCAACTACATTAGCCTCCACTACTTTCAACTACGTTCAATAACGTGTACGTGACCGAGCCTTTAAAAGCTGGGAGTGTAGAGAATAGATGTTACCATTTTTAAATTTAAGGTCAAAGTGAGAACGACTCGGTTATTCATTTCGTGATTTGAATGTCTTTAAGGCTAGGTGGCGTATCGATCGGTGACCATTTGAATTGTTTTGCTATAAATCGATAAGTGGCACTTTCCGCGTCCTTAGTAACGAATGTGATCTGCATCATGTGCTAAATTACCCATGTTAACAAACATGAACAATGCAGCATCCTTGTTTCTAGTTACTCCTGCAGCACTATCTCCAGGACAGTGCTGCTAGACAACCCCATAGAACATGTGTCGGAAGGCTGGGTTATTGACATAGCCATCCACATGAATTTGCAATATAATTATAATATAGTAAATAGATGGTTCCAATTCTTGTTTATCATAACCCGCTATTTCTGGCCCGAAGAGTTTATGAAATCATGTAGATTACTACAGGTTAAAATTCAAAGCATCTAGTGACTGTCATTTTGGTTTTTCTTGTTGCATTCTCTCTCATTTAGCCAACTCTACTTCAACATAGATAAACACTGGATGATGGACCAGGAGGCTCCACCTCTTATTTACACCTGATTCACACCAAAGCAGTCTTCGCTCACATTTATACCTCTGTCACACTACGACGTAACGAGCCAACGTGAGCCTAACGTGGTCATTTTTCATCATTACGTTGGGTTACGTCATGATGACATCATAATGACGTTAGAATGACGTCGAGCTACGTCACATTACGTCGTGTTACATCGAGTTACGTCGAGTTACGTCAAGGTTTTGGACATGTTCAAAACTTTCCACGTAGCTCGAACGTAAGGGTTTACGTTCGCCGTACGTTCTGTTCACGTTCAGTGAACGTCAATTACGTTAAACGGACGTTATTTCAATGCTGCTCACTACGTTCCACTACGTTCCACTACGTTCCACTACGTTCCACTACGTTGACCCACATTAAACCTAGTGCAAATGCCTACGAGGCTTAATGGGAACATCAGGAGAACGTCAGGAGAACGTCAGGAGAACGTCAGGAGAACATGCATTCAACGTACGTTCAACGTCTCATGACATGGCTAACATCACGTAACGTTCTTCTGGCGATGGAATAACGTTCATAACATTCCGTGAACGTAGTGACGTTGTCCTCTCTCGTTGAATGACGGTATCACTACGCTTTACCGACGTTACGTTCTCGTCCACTACGTTGCATCCACGTTCAACTTCTGCCCAAATTTGCATACTACGCCGAGAAGTTCAACGTTCTTCACGTTCTCCCTACGCTGACGTCATTACGTCGTATTGTGACAGGGCCATAAGACATAGTTGTCAGTCATCCCTCCTGTGGGCAGCGGTGCATATTTTATCAACCTTATTTCCTGCTTGTCGGCGGCAGTGTAGTCTTACCGATTGCCGAGTACAGAGAGGACAGGGAGCTGGTGAAGGGATTATGCTTTCTCTAGACGCCAATGGCAGTTCTTATGCAATCATATAGAACAGCTATTTTGGTTCAGCTTAACGTCACATAGTCCGATGACTTAGAGATTCTGTCATTTTCGGAGGTTGATCGCTATCTACTTTATTTTAGTTTGAAGCAACTTATATTTTAAATGGCTAAATTTTGTAATATTTGATGTGCAAACATGCCAAATTTAATGTAGCAAGCATGCCAAAACTCTGACACCATAGGCTTCTACAGTCACATGTTTTATTTAATTGCCTCAGTATTCTGCATATGTGGCGACACATGTTTGCTAAGTGCACCAGCATCGAAGTTAGTTGTCTAGAATCAAATCAGGATAATTTATCGGATTTGAAAATTTGATGCTCTCATGGGACCATGCAGCTTTCACTACAGTATTTATATCGGGCAGATGCAGATGGAAGTGGGGAGGCAGCTTTAGAGCTCTGTTAGTTATGAGTGAAAGTTGTGACTCTGGATGAAGCAGACATCAATGGCAAATATGAACCCAATATGAGCACTACCTACTGTCTAGAAGGCAATAGACTCAAAAAAGAGGCTGTCACATTACGACGCATTGCGCAAACGTATGCCGACATAAGTGATTTTTGGCCTCTAAGTCGGGATACGTCATAATGCGTTATATGTTCATTATGCGTATGTCAATGTACGTCAATGTACATCACGTATGTTGACTAGTCAACATAGATAATTTACGAACGTGGACACTCGCACTATTTTCACGGACTACTTACCAACTGCACTACTTTCAGCGTATGACAGTCTGGTTTCTTCACTTTTCCGCTTTCACCCGACAGTGCCAGTCGCTTCACCCACCCACTGTCCCGATACTAGAGGGGTTGAGGGCTGCCGGTTGTGTTAAGTCTCCTCATCTCCACTATTCTCCTTTTCTCCTCAGCTAGCACATATTCCTCCACTACAACCTTTAACTTGTCCTAGCCCTAATTATCCTGTTATTTGTTACTTATCCTGATTCCACTTATACTTGCTCATATCAACAGTTATTCCACTGTTCATGATACTTGTTATACCTACACTGTGACCTACCTCACGATACGATAACCGATCACGATCATGTACTCCACTTGCTCGACCTGCCTGCAGGTTATGTACTCCAAAATGAAAATTGTTTAAATCACTTACTCGTTCACTCTTGTTTGTCCATGTGCATAAATTGACATACATTGATGCTCATTAGGGGGTCGCGAAAGTTTTGTGTATGCACAAACCTTTCAAGATACGACAATGTATGGGTGTTATGTCAGCCGTACATTATGTATAAGTTAGGCATATGTCGATGTACGTTACACATGTGTTAGACGTATATTTTCACTACCTTGCACTACATTGACCTACATTAAAGGCAGTGGAAACGTACATTCCGCTTACTGACAACACATGGATAACATACGTCTAACGTACATCTAACGTATGTTTTGTGTTTCTCCACTGTGTCTTGACATATGTAACTTATGAGGTGTAGGTCTGGCGATTGAATAATGTATATAACATTCACCGGCATTCTGTGAACATACCATAAGCGTAATTCAAGCATTTTTCGCCATGAGACAGGCTAGCCATACGTTGGCCATATGTTGGCCATACGCTATGTATATGGTATGTATACATCCAAATTTTCCCCCGCGCCGAAATTTTTTATGCATCTCGGCATAAAAAAGTGATTTTATGCGTTGGCCATGCACTTGCTAGATGCGTTGTAATGTGACAGTCTTTATGACAGAACAACATAGTCAGGTGCGCTATGTGCTGCCAAATGATCAGACGGCACCCACTATTGATGCATATAGATCGACAGTCACGGCAGAGACAATTGCACCTATTTATGTTCACACTCATTCACCCAGCCTGCCGAGACCACAAAGGGTCCAGTCACGTGACTTTCATTGATACGGTTGAGTTCTGCGTCTGTTCTAGTCGTGTTTATCAGACTCAGACATCAAAAGACCCTGGGCATTATGGCGGGACACCATATCACCCATTGCACCCCCTACCCCCCCTCCACCCCCACTCCTACCGGGCTCAGTGGCCGAATTTGTAGAGGCCAAAGCTCCCGTGCGGAAGGTCGGGAGTTCAATTCCTGTTCGAGTAAAACTAATGACTTACAAAATTGATAATTGTCGCTTCATAGCCAGGCGCTCAGCATTATTAGGATAGGACAAGGACTGGTTGGCTTGGTGTCAGGATAATGTGACTGGGTGGGATATCAGGTCATGTTGCTGGTAGCCTGGTCTCCCAGTGGAGCAGCACTATTTGGTCACCATGATTGCACACTGTCATAAGTCGGTACCCATCCTGATATGACCGTAGATATTGCCAGGATGTAATACTCCAACAACCAACCAACCTTCCCACCCCTCCCCAACCAAATGGCCAGCTACTCCACAGGCAGCCACACTCTTTATATATGAAATTCCCCACCCACCTCCCTTACAAACAAAAACTAATGGGGCTGTCACACTACGACGTTTCGGGCCAACGCGCGTCGACGTGTTGCGTTTTTGGTCGAAACGTCGGTACACATCGGACACGTTATCGGCGCATTACAGGCGCGTCGGTACACATCGGTACATGTCGGTACACGTTGAGTGATAGCAACATGTGTACCGACACGTCGCGCCCGTTGTAGTGCATCGGGTGCTTGTACAAAACTGTCGGCGCGCAGCGACGCGCTCCAATGGGTTGGAGGGCGCGTTACGGACACGTTACCAACACGTCGATACACGTTGCCAGCACGCCGGTGGAACGCTGGCAGAATGCTGATCAACATTGGTTAACATTGGCCTTTTTTTCGCCAAACTGCGACCGTTCCGTCAGCGCGTCTGCAACGTCCCATCGACGGGTAGTGGGCGCACCATTGGCGTTGCTCCAGCGTTTCTCAGCGCGTTGGACGTGTTGCCGGCGCGCCTGGATGCATTGGCGGCGGGTGTGGACGCGCTGCCGCCGCATCCTGATGTGTTGGTGGCGGGTATGTATACATTGACACGCTACTAACAGACACCAACGTGCCACCCTCATGCCGTCAATGCGCCGACAGCGCGCCGACAACACGCTGGGAACTCTCTGGCGGGACGTTGACATGTTGTTCCGCTGCACGTCGAAAACACGCCACTAACACGCTGCAACCCGTCGAACTTTCTCCCACAACGCCGAAAAGTTAGACGTGTCTCGAGCCCTAGCAAATATCTTGCGCGTTGGCGGCGCGCCGGGGGAAACGTCCTAGTGTGACAGCACCATAAAGAAAGCAATGGGTTCTTGGACATCTCCGATATTATAAGAACTCAACTTGTAAATAATTATAATCCATAAGAAACCATATATAGCCGCTTTTGGGTTTCTGTGTGGGTTTAGCGATAATTACACCATAACATAATGGTTTTATTCCAGAAATGCCAATAATATTGATATTATTGGTACTAAGATTACTCATCTGACAACCATGTCTACTGAACCCTGACTGCAAGGTTGGCGCTGAAATATCCATACTCTTTTATGTCAGACAGAGATGGGAATGGTTGAATCTTATATCAGTTATAATGGCGTTGAATTCACTATACTTCAAAAGGTAGGTTTGTGATTATTTCCTCTGTGTACTAAACTACTGCATTCGATAATTCGAGTGCACTTCTTTACATTTTTCCTCTGTAATTAGTGATATATGAGCCTAACTAAGCATCCCTCAGTACTATATCCTCTGTCTCAGTATGATATCCTCTATCTCAGTACTATATCCTCTGCCTCAGTATTATATCCTTTGTTTCAGTACTATATCCTCTGCCTCAGTACTATATCATCTGCCTCAGTGCTACATCCTATGCCTCAGTACTATATCCTCTGTCTAAGTACTATATCCTTTATTTCAGTATTATATCCTCTGTCTCAGTACTATATCCTCTGTCTCAGTACTATATCATCTGCCTCAGTACTATATCCTCTGCCTCAGTACTATATCCTCTGCCTCAGTACTATATCCTCTGCCTCGGTACTATAGCCTCTGTCTCAGTATTATATCCTTTGTTTCAGTACTATATCGTCTGCCTCAGTACTATATCCTCGGTCTCAGCACTATATCCTCTGCCTTAGTTCTATATCCTCTCTCTCAGTGCTATATCCTCTGTCTCAGTACTATATCCTCTCTCTCAGTACTATATCATCTGCTCAGTACTTTATCCTCTGCCGCAGTACCAGATCCTCTGTCTCAGTACTATATCCTCTGCCTCAGTACTATATCCTCTCCATCAGTACTATATCCTCTGTCTCAGTACTATATCCTCTGTCTCAATACTATATCCTCTGTCTCAGTGCTATATCCTCTGCCTCAGTTCAATATCCTCTGCCTCAGTACTAAGGAAAAAAAGGTCTTGTCTCCTGGATATATTATCTATTCACTACATCTTATAATTGCATAGTTGTGAGTTTCTGTCATTTTCTGAGAAAAATATATTAGGTCGATCGCTATAGTCTACCTAACATTTGTTTAAAGTAAATTTGTGTTAAAATCACTAACCTCGGAAATATTTTAAGCGAAAACATGCCAAATTTATGTTGGCATGCTTGTCAAAACTTTGACTCCGGAGGCTAGACCAGTAACAGGTTCTATTGAATTGTCTTAATCTGCGCATCCACTGATCAAAGCCATAACTGCTGCAACCGCCACTCAGTATTTAAAACACGTTGGGAGTTAACATTTCAATTACAGCAAGGTTTTCAGAATATTAGTTAGTGATAGTGTTTACTAGACACAGAGAGACACGGTAATAAGTTTGGGTGTTTATCATGTTGATGTAGTTGGGTGGATAGTTTCATCGAATTAGAAGCTGTGAATACCCAAAATGAAACAAAGTTGTTTCATTGAATTAGTAGCTGTCGAAACAATAAAATACACAAGGTTAGGGAATGATAGTTTCATGGAATTTGAAGCTCTGAAAATCAGAAAAGGCATCTTGTTTGGGAATTATGGTTTCATCGAATTAGAAGCTGTGAATACCAAATTTAAAAGAAGAAAACTTTGATGAACGCAGCAATGAGAGTTTATAAAAGCTGCATAGTCCAATGAAAACATTACATTTTCAAGACCAAACTCTTATCTAGATTTGATCCTGCATATCCAACTTAGAAATGGGTTCACATCTTCAGCATGTGTTACTGCATGGAAGGGAATACTAAGTCAATTTATTAGACGATGTTCCTGCTGATCCCTATAGTGACAGAACTTTAACTTGCATGCCAAACTAAATTGGCATGACTTCACTTCAAAATATATCTAAATTTAGCCATCTAAAATAAAAATATATTTAATCGAAAGCAAAGTAGATTGTAATGATCAATCTAATGTATTTATCTACTAAAATTGCAGAAACTCAAAACAATCGGAACATGCAACTTTAAGACCAACACCAATCATGCATCGGCAGTATCTAATCTGGTTTGTGTGGGTCTGTGCTGGTATGCAGGTATAGCAATACCTCAGGGAGTTTGACGCCCCTGCCTTGCAGAGTTGTAAACCACTGCCTTGTGGTACAGGTTCTTGACAGAACCGAAGGCTAAGGGACCAAACCCTAAACAGAAAACCATGTCACTGTGGCAGCATTAAGGGCGGTTGATGTATGGAACTCCCAACATCACCCGACCAGCCACTGCAAGGACAAATAGTTTTGTGCCTGTCTTGACATGTTCTTGCCGGTGTGAAACCTCTATTTGCTCCCCGAGAGAGTGCCTCTGGTAACTTGCAAAAGCCAGCAGCACTTCAATACTCTTGCAGGCAGCTTTCATGAAATTGAGAGACATTAAGACCGACTCATGGATGCAACTCTCACAGCAGAGAGCTAAATGGAGAGCGGCAGTCAAGTAATGAAACCAGTCTTTGTCGCATCGCGACCGACAGCATGATGATGATGATGATGATGGGTCTGTGCCGGGCAGGACTACACTGCACAGATTGGGAAATGGCAGCTGACATAATTTCTGCACGGATTTGATGCATGAGGCGCCCAAGTTTCTTTCATCTGCAGACGGAACTCGTGAGGTTCTTTGTAGATAAGACTGACACGGACTGAACGTGAGCAGTCAATATCGGAGCATATATATAATGGACCTCCCAGAGTGAGGCTTTCTTAAAGGTGTATCTGAGAATAGGCATAGGCGTTCAGCAGTGTGTACAGTCAGCTGTCCTTAAAGCTGCATAGTCCGATAGAAGCATAACATATTCCAAAAACAAAACACCTATCTAGATTTGAACCTACATATTCAAATTAGATTCTGGTGCTTTTATTATTAAGCATTTGGTGCTACATCGAAGGTCAGTATAATGGACCTATTTTTGGGGGTAGATTAGTTGATTAAGCAGGGGAATTTTCAATCATAGATGATTGGTCTTCCTCATTCCACTGCTCCTTGCCCTATCCTAATAATGCTGAGCGCCTGGCTAGGAAGCGACAAGTATCAATTGTTAAGTCATTGGTTTGACTCGCCCAGGGTTCGAATCCACAATCCCACGATCTACCAATATGGGAGTTGGATGCTCAGCTCATTCGGCAATCCCTATGGAGTTAGAGTTTTGACAACCATGCCAAAATATAGTTGGCATGTTGGAAATTTGAATATCTCATATGTTAATCATCTTTACGCAAAGTTACTTTAAAATAAAGTAAGGTAGATTATAATGATCAACCTATATATTTATCTCAGAAAATGACAGAAACTCAAGCCCATCAGACTATGCAACATTAATATTCTGTTCTCCATATGCTCTATATTTTGTTCTCCAGCACCCAATGTTGGATTAGTGCAATTATCGGATAGAGCATTTTTCTGACTTCAGAGATAATGTGAATTGCTGAAAATCTGTTCCATTGATGTTTTGGTCGGATAGCGAGATTTCCAAATTAAGCAGGGGCCGGCTTAATGTGAGCTGACTGTTCAACATCAATACCTTAAGGCAGATATAGCGAAATAAATGTCTGCGTGCTATTACATGACTGTGTTTACTTACGATTCTCATATTGTTGCAATGTTATCTGTATAGAACTTATTGATTTAAAAACGGAAAAATCTTACATTCATACTTTTATGCAAAAAACCTCAAACAAAACGTAGTCTTTATTTCCAATATGTATAAGCAAGAATCCCATAACACATTGTGAAGATAACACAGTTCAACTTGCTTACAGATGCAGACACATGTGGGGCCCATGTATTTTTATATTAGCTTCTACTTCCATCCTCGCACTATGACAACCATGTCAGTGGAAGGCTGCTCTTGTAGCACCGTGAGAGCACGTGACTCTCCTCCATTCAACAGGCACATCTAAGGGTGCCGCCACTTCTGAGACTTCTTGCAGCTGTCCCCAATTAGTTAGTGCTGTTCAGAACATCTCGACATCCCATGCTTGAATAGTTCAAATGCACCATTTTGAAAGGCCAGTAAGTCTGTACTGATTCAAAGATAATAATCAGCTGCATTAAAAGTTTTAAATCCAAATAAAAGAAAGAAAACTCCGAGACAGTTGGGACACACACATATATATAAAGACATTTCTTTGGTCGTAAGTGAATGAGGTTAATGAGCAGATAGCGAGCGTTGGGAGGTGGTGCCACCATCCGAGCTGATGTTGAGTAGGTTGGAGCAGTAGACGACTAGCATCAGGCCCATCATCCGATCACTGGCGTGTGGAGCTGAGGAGCGAGTAGCGAATTCCGGTTTATTATACTCGTATAATTCTTATGCAGCATATATATTTGTTATATAATTTATTACATAGCATATAGGCTATACTATTTATTAACTGAGGGATAACATGTTAACCACTGTCTCTGCAGCCAAGCTGCGACGAAAGCGCCACCGACCACTATTTATTTACTGCGGGATAACCACTGTCCTTGCAGCCAAGCCACAACTCTAATGCCATCGATCACTACTTATTAACTGCAGGTTAACCACTGTCCATGCAGCCAAGCTGCGACTATAGCGCCACCGACCACTATTTATTTACTACAGGCTAACCACTGTCCCTGCAGCCAAGCAACAACTCTAATGCCATCGATCACTACTTATTGACTGTAGGTTAACCACTGTCCCTGCAGCCAAACCTCAACTGTAGCGCCACCGACCACTATTTATTCACTGATAAGGCTTGTGTCACAGCCACACATTATCATACTGACTGATATAATAACCAACAGTACATAACCACTGATGGCCTAATTACTGAAACTGCAATCAATATCACATAGCCATCCATATATTACTATAATGGCTGATTCTATAGTCAGTATCATACAACCATGCATTACCATATTACTATGCTAAGTTATAGCCAGCACCAGACAGCCATGCATTACTATGATGGCTGATACATTAACCAGTACCACATAGCCATACCATATCATACAGAGTGATGCTATAACCAGTGTCACATAGCCATACATGACCATAATGACACATACTATGGTGAGTATCAGATAGCCATGTATTACCATAATGACTGATACCATCACCTTTATGGCATAACCATGCATTACCATAGTGACTGATACTATTACCAGCATCAGACCATTATGACTGATACCATAGCCAGTATCACATAACCATGCATTACTATAGTGACTGATACTATTACCAGCATCAGACTGCCATACATTACCATGATGGCTGATACAATAGCCAGTCTCACATAGCCATACATTACCATGATGACTGATACTATAACCAGTCTCACATAGACATACATTACCATGGTGACTGATACTATGATGAGTATCAATGTGCCTTATATTATCGGCCTTGACGACAGATTCACCAATCAAATGGCAAGCGTCGCAGTCGACCGATATAGGCTTGAGGAATTGAACTCTATCGCAGAAGTCGCCTAATGTCTGCCCTCCCTTATTGAGTCATTCCATTATTTTCTCAATATTTACCAATCAAAGTTCAATATTATCTGCCACCTGAGGTTACCTGTGAGTGTTACAGGTGTAGCTCGTTAGTACCTCCTGTGTTGCAGGTGTCATCCAGGTAAGCACGTTTAAAGTGTATTCATCTGGAAAAAAAGCCCCATAAAGCCCCATAAAGTACTCGAAGCCAAAGGATTTGATCCGACTTGTAAAATTTAGATATTACTAGCGAAACTATCAAACGTTTATTTCTGCATAGAAGGGATATTAATTTAATGGAATAGAATCATCTGCTGCTTCAAGTCATACAAACCTATATTGTCCACCAGCATTTGGGCACACACACCTAAAATTGTCTTGAAATATATTTCCTTCAATAATGTATTCCCACAGCCGGTCAGGTAGTACGAGTAGGTCATAAGGACGTCATGAGAGCACATCTACCTGTTAAGTGGTATGACGTCACAGACGGGCCTTTTACAAAGGAAAATAAGCATGATAACGGGTGAACTGAATTAATGAGGTTTTCTAACCTAACAACATCTGAATTCATACTAGAACGAGTAGAAAATTATGACAGTGGATTTGATCAAAATTGGTTAGTGTATATATGTGGTCTGTAATGGAATTATGTAAATATAAAGAAGGACATATTCACCATTCAGTTCATAGCCATTACTTTACCTGTACACTGATCCTATGCCTTAGTTCCCATTTCTCC
This sequence comes from Branchipolynoe longqiensis, assembly GCA_030323885.1. Taxonomy (NCBI): domain Eukaryota; kingdom Metazoa; phylum Annelida; class Polychaeta; order Phyllodocida; family Polynoidae; genus Branchipolynoe; species Branchipolynoe longqiensis. Next base: position 59,834,417 of record CM059187.1, on the reverse strand, counting down.
CACTGGCGCTACCTGTGAGTGGTCACTTCCCTGCTTTCTACCAACTACAGTTAATGCCGGTCGGACTTATAGTTATATATAGTTTGTTTGTTGTTGATTTATGTCCTAGCAACATCTAAGGTCATATCAGGACGGGTACCGACTTGTGACAGTGCACACTCATGGCGACTTTACAGTGCTGTCCCACTGGGAGACCAGCCTGCCAGCACCTGATATCCTACTGAGTCACATTATCCTGACACTGAGCCAACCAGTTATTGCCTTATCCTAATAATGCCGAGCACCTGGCTAGGAAGTGACAAGTATCAATTTTTAAGTCATTGGTTTAACTCGACCAGGGTTCGAACCCACGATCCCATGGTCTACCAACATGGGAGACGGACGCTCTAAATCATTAGGCCATCCCGTCTGTTTAGTTATATATATGTGTATATATACATATATTATGTATATATACATACGTATGTATATATACATAATATATATATAGTTCTGGTATGCAGGTATTGCAGGTACTGCAATACCTCAGGAATTTTTATGCCCCTGCCCTGCAGAGTTGTAAACCACTGCCTTGTGGTACAGGTTCTTGACAGAACCGAAGGCTAAGGGAGCAAACCCTAAACAGAAAGCGATGTCACTGTGGCAGCATTAAGGGCAGTTGATGTATGGAATTCCCAACGTCTCCTGACCAGTCACTGCAGGGACAAATAGTTTTGCGCCTGTCTGGACATGTTCTTGCCGGTGTGAAACCTCTATTTCCTCCCCGATAGAGTGCTGCTGGTAACTTGCAAAAGCCTGCAGCACTTCAACACTTTTGCAGGCAGCTTTCATGAAATGAAAAAAGAATCTCCGGTGGACTGGACACCTCATGAGGATGTCATCAGACAGGATACCAAAGCAGATCCTCTATTGTCAACTGTCTTCTGGTTACAGAAAGAGAGGGCACCCTCATCTCCGGTTCAAGGATACCATCAACAGAAACCTGAAGCTGAGAGACATTAAGACCGACTCATGGACATCACTCTCATAGCAGAGAGCTAAATGGAGAGCGGCAGTCAAGTAATGAAAGCAGTCTTTGTCGCATCATGACCGACAGCATGATGATGATGATGATATATATAGTGGGCATGCATCAAGCAGAACAAACGAAGCTAATTGGAGTAAGTGCAATATAAGCCTGATGAGTTATATTGACCCACCATTCAGTTACATTAAAGCTGCATACTCCGATGAAATATCAAATTTTCAAAACCAATCCAATTATCTAGATTTGATTTTACATATCTACCTTAGATACTGAATCACTTATTAAGCATTTGTTTCTGCATAGAAGGCAATACTGAGTCAATTTAACAGAACCTGTTACTGCAGAAGTCTATGGTGTCAGAGTTTTGGCAAGCATGCCAAAACTAATTTTCCATGTTTACACTCAAAGGTTTACCATTTAAAGTAAAAGTACCTTTGAACTAATGTAAATTAGATACTAGTGATCCATCTAATATATTTATCTCAGAAAAAATGAAGAGTTCAGGTGCAAAACCACGTAAATGCCGATCCGAAAATTGAGATAAACATTGGAATCAAACCAACACAAAATAGAATTTTCTATATTCCTAATCTTTTGTCCATTGTTCCATAACCATGTGATCACATAACAAGGGGAAGTAATGAGAATATAAATTATTTTCATGTAAAAATCCATTATTTAAATAACATTTTTGGATACTTGGTTTTGCGCCTGAACTCTTCAAATACAGAAATTCAAAACCATCCGACTATGCAACTTTAAATGACCAAAAAAGGAGTGAGCGGAAATAGAGCGCTTGCAATTGTAGTACAGGAAGGGGGCGCAACTTAATCCCAGGAGTAAGGTTCGCCGGGACGGGTGGTTCGGTGAAATAGAAACTAACGATCACCGTTGTTATTTATATTCACATAATCGATTATATAGCACATATTCAGACTCCAACAAACGCACGTCACTTACGAGCTACGCACGTCATCTATCGCATGACGGACATCGCGTGTGTGTGGTGGTACGGCCCGTTATAATCTCAACTTAATACCCCTGTCACACTACAACGTAATGAGCCAACGTAAGCCTGACGTGGTGATTTTTCGTCATTACGTTGATGTACGTTGGATTACGTTATGATGACATCAGAATGATGTTAGACTGACGTCGAGCTATGTCACATTACGTCGTATTACGTCAAATTACGTTGAGGTTTTGGACATGTTCAAAATTGTTGACAGAGCTCGAACGTAAGGGTTTACGTTCGCCGTATGTTCTGTTCACGTTCAGCGAACGTCAATGACGTTAAACGGACGTTAGTCAAATGCTGCTCACTACGTTCAACTACGTTGACCCACATTAAACCGGGTGGAAATGCCCACGCGGCGTAATGGGAACGTCAGGAGAACGTCAGGAGAACGTCAGGAGAACGTCAGGAGAATGTACATTCAACGTACGTTCAACGTTTCGCCACCGTCTCATGACATATGCAACGTCACGTAACGTTCTTCTGGTGATGGAATAACGTTCATAATGTTCCGTGAGCGTAATGACGTTGTCTTCTCTCGTTGAATGACGGTATCACTACGCTTTACCGACGTTACGCTCTCGTCCACTATGCTGCATCCACGTTCAAGTTCTGCCCAAATTTGCATACTACGCCAAGAAGTTCAACGTTCTTCACGTTCTCCCTATGTTGACGTCGTTACATCGTAGTGTGCATTCATTGCCGATTTACTGATTAGAACTAAGCCTCAGTAGCTCCCAATCCCATGCATGCAGGCTGGAATTTGATTTAATCGCAGTCATCAATCAGTGGCTTCCACAACCTTACACTCCCCACGCGCTTTCAATTGATCACACCACTCAATATTTGTGGTTAAAGTTCTCATCACCTCTCCCTCAAGACTTAAGCTTGCATGGTCTGATCAAATATATATTTTTCAAAACCAAAATAATTATGTACATTTGATTCTATGTATCCAACTTAGACATTGGTGCATTAACTAGTGATTTGGGACAGCATAGATACGGAATAATCAGTGATTTTACTTTCGCATCGCTGTGTGGTGTTATCTGTGGCGGAGTGGTTAGAGTGTCTGACTTTTTTCTAGGTCAGACTCCTAATCTGAGGGTCAGCGGTTCGATTCCCCATGCCCCCATCTCTGCCAATTTGGATTTCCACCGCTGTGTATAACTTACAGCGTCATCAAAGGCCGGTTGCTCTCATACCATGTCTATGTGGTGTGGGAGGTTAAAAATCCCTTGGGTCAGTAATAGTGTAGGCTCGGGCTTTCTATCGACCAGCAGTGGAGTGGGGAAGACCAGTCGTCTGTGACTGGGATTTCCCCTGCTTGGTACAACTAATGTACAAAAAAAAAAAGAGAGACAAATTAGTGTTCACACTTCCTGTCTACCATTTGCTATATCGCTATATATCGCTTTGGTCAGCTACTTTGAGAAAGTCATTATGCAGGGTGGTCACTAACCAATTAGGTCAATAACATGACCTGATTAGTCTTACCCCCATTCCCAGTACAATATATATAGCTTTAATCAGATTCCAGGACACATGGTGGAAGTTTGATGGCACTGCCCCCCACCACCCACAGTTCAGTCAGTTGTTTACGCACTCCCTCAGAACCACCCCCCCCCCCCACAACCGCACACACACACTCACTATCAGCCATAGTGGACGGTTATAAGAGTGTGCTAATCTGATACACTCCCCACATAGTCACATCCCACCCCCACCCACACACACTCACAATCACTAGGCACAGTGTGTGTGGGGACAGGGTGGGGGTGGAGGCAGGGGCCAGATGACTCTTATCAGCTGGATGAGCTTGAATAGACTACATCGCCATTCCAGCAACGTGGTGCATTGTGGGATGCGTGGAAGGTAAACAAACCCCAGCGAAGCACATGGCTAATGCTAAGACACTGGGTAAAGCTTTGAAATGTGTTGGTTTCAGCTCATCTCAGCTCTTGTTTGAAACATAAAATACCAACTAAAAAATATATTTAATAAACTAAGATGTTAATCTTTTATCTAGCATTGCATTTAGATCAATCTAATCAGCACATCTTATGGTATCTGCCTTTAGATTGAGAACAATCTGGGGACTCAGACTAGTGTTAGAGCCATAGCCTGAGTCAGCTTTACTCATTTTATTCATGTTTTTATTTATATATTATGGTTAATAACATTTGTTGGGCTAGGAAATGGGTAGGGTTAATCAGACTTTGGTTATATATTTCTTTTAAACAAGTTTTTGTTGACACGTTTGACATTTTAATATTTAGAACAAGAATTACTTATGTCTAATCAATGGTGATGTAAACATCAGCCTGTAAAGTGACTGAAATTGTATGTTTGTTAGCTCAAAATGCTTATTTATGGAGAGTTGTGTCTTAAACATATTCATTATATTATAATATTGCATCCATCCATCCATGTGTGTGACTAATTGCTATGTATTTTGATTAATTTTGAATAAAATAAAGTGTTGCCCTATGCGTATCGGCAAACTCAATGGCCATACCCCCTTGCTTTGCTCCCAATGCCGTTTTCAGCACATGCACACTTGGAACGGTGATCTCATCTATTGGCCAGTAGAAATGATATGGGACCAGACTACTTACACATTAGTAGGTCAGCCCACATCACGTGACCATCGTGACATATGCTATATAGGGCATAACTACACGAGTTTTGCTAAGCTTGCCGACATTATTTTGGCTTCTTTCAGTTCAAATTGCTCCAAAACTGGCCATTTTTAATCAAAGTTACTCCAGACTAATGAATAGCATGTTATAATGGTCAATATGATATATTTATCTAAAAAGAATGAAGCAAAAATTCAAAGACCATCAGGCTATGCAACTTTATCTGGTTCAGTTAAAGTTGCATAGTCCGATCATTTTGAGTATGTGTCATTTTCGGAGATTAATATCTTAGGTTGAACATTATGATCTACCTTACTTTATTTATTGTTAAGTAGCTTTCACCTAAAATGACTAACTCGGGAGATATTTGAAGAGTAACCATGTCAAATTAATTTCAGTAAGTTTGTCAAAACTCTGACCCTACAGGTTTCAGCAGTAGCAGGTTATGCTAAATGGACTTATTATATATGCATGGATACATACTTAAAATAGTAGAGTCCGAGGGCTTTAAGTTTCTGTCATTTCCTGAGATAAATATGTTAGGTTGATCGTAATAATCTACTTTAATTTAGCTTAAGGTAACTTTTATCCTAGATGACTACCTTTTGAGATATTTGAAGTGCAACCATGCGAAATCAATTTTGCCAAGCACGCCAAAACTTTGACACAATAGGCTTCAGCAGAAACATGTTCTATCAAATTGCCTAAAAAAAATCCTTGCTATGTGGTGACCCATATTTAATAAATGCACCAGTATCTAAGTTAGACATGTCAAATCAAATATGTATACACGTAATTGCTTTGGTTTTGAAAATTTGACGTTTTCATCGGACTATGTAGCTTGAATAAGTGCACCAGTATCTAGTTGGTTAGATGGTTGTTGGGGTTTTACGTCCTGGCAACATCTAAAGTCATACCACGACAGGTACCGACTTGTGACAGTGTGCACTCATGGTGACTTTATAGTGCTGCCCCACTGGGAGTCCAGGCCGATAGCCCATTCAGTCACATTATCCTGACACTAAGCCAACCAGTCCTTGCCCTATCCTAATAATGTCAAACACCTGGCTATGAAGTGATAAGTATCAATTTTGTAAGTCATTGGTTTGACGCGACCAGGAATTGAACTCCCGAATTCCGCACGGGAGGCCTGCGCTCTACCGATTCAACCACCGCGTCCGGTACGCCAGGATCTAAGTCAGGATATGTGGGTTCAAATCAAAATAAGTGTTTTGCTTTCGAAAATGTGATGCCTTCATTGGACTAGGCATCTATAACCAGCTCTCACACCATGAGGTCAGGTGCCCCAACACGAGGCCTGCAAAGGGGCAGGAGGCGGTGCAACTTTAATATAATGGTACAAACCTGGTACAACTTTAATGTAATGTCTCATTGACGACTTGGATCCCCGACTAATAGATCAAGGAGGTGTTTAACCTATCTTGTCATTCGTTATCATCACACCGAGGATAGATGCTTTTTTACAAATGTTTCTTTTAATATCAATCAATCAATAGTTCCATCCTCTAGTCGAGGGTTGGATGCAATGGTTCTCCACTTGTCCCGATGTTGTGCTGTTCTGATAGACTGTGAATAATTCAAGCCTGTCCACTGTGAAATATTTGTAAACCATGATGTTCTTGGTCTCCCCCTCCCATTAATATAGCATTTTGGAAATGGGGTTGCTTTGATCGGCATCCCCCTTGGGGGTGGGGTAAAATGTGGAGGTTGTGGAGGGGGCCAGCATTGTGGTTAGGGGTAGATGTGGAGGTTATGGAGGGGAAGGCATGGTGGTTGGGAGTAGATGTGGAGGTTGTGGATGGGGAAAGATTGGTGGGTGGGAAAAGATGTGGAAGATGTGGAGGTTGTGGAGAAGGCATGGTGGGTTGGGGAAGATGTGTAGGTTGTCGAGGGGAAGGCATGGTGGGTGGGGGTAGATGTGGAGGTTGTGGAGGGGGAAAGCTAGGTGGGTGGGGGAACATGTGGAGGTTGTGGAGGGGAAGGTATGGTGCTTGGGGGAACATGTGGAGGTTGTGGAGGGGAAGGGATGCTGCCTGGGGGAACATGTGGAGGTTGTGGAGGGGAAGACTTGGTGGGTGGGTGAAGATGTGGAGGTTGTGGAGAAGGCTTGTGGGTGGGGGAAGATGTGGAGGTTGTGGAGGGGAAGGAATGGTGGTTGGGGAAGATGTGTGGTTGTGGAGGGAGGTATGTGGGGTGGTGGAAATGTGAGGTGGTTGGAGAAGCCTTGGTGGGTGGGGGTGGATGTGGAGGTTGTGGAGGAGAAGGGATGGTGGGTGGGGAAGATGTGGAGGTTGTGGAGAAGGATGGTGGGTGGGGGAAGATGGGAGTTGTGGGAGGGAAGGCAGGTGGGTGGGGGAAGATGTGGAGGTTGTGGAGGGGAAGGCATGGTGGGTGGGGGAAGATGTGGAGGTTGTGGAGAAGGCATGGTGGGTGGGGGAAGATGTGGAGGTTGTGGAGGGGAAGGCATGGTGGGTGGGGGAAGATGTGGAGGTTGTGGAGAAGGCATGGTGGGTTGGGAAGATGTGGAGGTTGTGGAGGGGAAGGGATGGTGGGTGGGGAAGATGTGAGATAGTGGGAGGGGAAGCATGGTGGTGGGGAAGATGTGGAGTTGTGGAGAAGGCATGGAGGGTGGGGAAGATGTGGAGGTTGCGGAGGAAGGCTAGTGGGTGGGGAAGAAATTCAGTGTAGAGGGGAAGGTGTGTGGTGGGAGGGAGATGTGGAGGTTGTGATGGTGGAAGAATGGTGGGTGGGGGAAGATGTGAGGTTGTGAGAAGGCATGCGGAGTGGGGGAAATGTGGAGTTTGGAGAAGGCATGAGGGTTTGGGGAAGATGCGAGTTGTGGGAGAAGGCATGGTGGGTGGGGGAAGATGTGGAGGTTGTGAGGGGAAAGGATGTGGGGGGGAAGATGTGGCGGTGTGAATGGGGAAGGCATGCTGAGTGGGATAAGAGGTGATGTTGTGGAGGGAAGGGATGGTGGTTGGGGGAAGATGGGGAGGGGTTTGTGGAAGGCATGGTGGGGTGGGGGAAAGGTGGAGGAGGTGAATGGAAGGCATGCTGACAGGTGAATGGGTGGAGGTTGTGGAGGGAAGCATGTGGGTGGGGGCAGAGTGGAGATTTTGAGTGGGAAGCATGGTGGGTGGGGGAAATGCGGGGTTGTGAAGGGAAGGCATGCTGAGTGGGGGAAGATGTGGAGGTTGTGGGGGAGAAGGGAAGGTGGGTGGGGAAGATTCGAGTTGTGGAGGGGAAGGCAGGTGGGTGGGGAAGAGGTGGAGGTTGTGGAGGAAGAAGGATGGTGGGTTGGGGAAGATGTGGAGGTTGTGAATGGGAAGGCATGCTGGTGGGGGAAAGATGTGGAGTTGTGGAGGCGAAGGGATGGAGTGGTGGGGAAGCTGAGGCGGTTGTGAATGGGAAGGCATGCTGAGTGGGGGAAGAGTGGAGATTGTGGAGGAGAAGGGATGGTGGGTGGGGAAGAATGCGGAGGTTGTGGAGGGAAGGCATGTGGGGTGGGGAAGATGTGGAGCTGTGAATGGGAAGGGATGGTGGGTGGGGAAGATTGGGAGGTGTGGGGGGAAGGCAGGTGGGTGGGGGAAGATGCGGAGGTTGTGAATGGGAAGCAGGCTGAGTGGGGAAGATGTGGAGGTTTGTGGAGAAAGGTTGGTGGGTGGGGGAAGATGCGGAGGTTGTGAGGGGGAAGGGCATGGTGGGTGGGGGAAGATGTGGAGGATGTGGAGAGAAGGATGTGGGTGGGGAAGAAGTGGCGTTTTGAAGCTGGGAAGGCATGGTGGGTGGGGGAAGATGTGGAGGTGGGATGGGAAAGGATGGTGGGTGGGGAAATGTGGAGAGTGGCGATGGGAAGCAAGAGAAGTGGGGAAGATGTGAGGTTGTGGAGGAGAAGGGATGGTGGGTGGGGAAGATGCGGAGTTGTGGAGGGGAAGGACATGGGGGTCATCAGTTGGAGGCTGTGAATGGAAGTGTCGAAGTGCCATGTATTATTCAGGTTGTGCTGGGAAGGGCATGGTGGGGTGCGGTGGGATGCGGATGTTGTGAATGGGAAGGCATGCTGCGTGGGGGAAGATGTGAGGTTGTGGCAGGAGAAGGGATGGTGGGTGGGGAAGAAGCGGAGGTTGTGAGGGGAGGCAGCTGAGAGGGGGAAATGTGGAGGTTGTGAGGAAAGGATGGTGGGTGGGGAAAGGGATGTGAGGTTGTGAAGGGGAAGGCATGCTGAGGGGGAAGATGTGGAGGGTTGTGGGAGGAGAAGGGAGGGAGGTGGGAAGATGTGGAGGTTGTGAATGGGAAGGCAATGTGAGTGGGAAGATTGTGGAGTTGTGGAGGAGAGGGATGGTGGGTGGGGGAAGATGTGGAGGTTGTGAATGGGAAGGCTTGCTGATGGGGGAAGATGTGGAGTTGTGGAGGGGGGTGGTGGTGGGGGTGTGGGGTTGTTTTGGGGTGGGTGGGGGGTGTGGGTTGTGGGGGGAATGCCATGGTCGGTGGGGAGATGTGGAGGTTGTGGAGGGGAAGGCTTGGTGGGTTGGGGAATGTGTGGAGGTTGTGAATGGGAAGGAAAGCTCGGGGGGAAGATGTGGAGGTTGTGGAGGGGACAGGCATGTGGGTTTGGGGATATGGAGGTTGTGGAGGGGAAAGCATGGTGGGTAGGGGAATATGTGGAGGTTGTGGAGGGGGAAAGCTAGGTGGGTGGGGGAAGATGGGGGGGAGGGGAGTTGTTCGTCATGCAATAAGTGCGATTGGTGTCGCTATCACCTATCAGGTTTACCGCATATTCAATCTCAGTTTCATCCATAACAATATAGTGAACCTGAGCTCCCTCGATGTTTCCCGCCTTCTTTGCAGACACGCGGTCTGGCGGCAGTGCAGGAACTTCGTTGGTTAGTGGAGTTTTACGTAATGGCATATCCGGACGGGTACCGACTTTTGACAATGCACATTCATGGTGATTTTATAGTGCTACCTATGAACTGATATTCCACACAGTCGCATTATTCTGACACTGAGCCAACCAATCCTTGCCCTATCCTAATAATAATGCTGAGAGCCTGGCTAGGAAGCAACAAGTATCAACTTTGTAAGTCATTGGATTAGCTCGACCGGCTATCGAACTCCCGACCTTCCGCACGGGAAGCCTGCGCTCTCCTGATTCGGCCACCGCGTCCGGTGGGCAGGAGGTTCATGACTGACTCGATCCAATTCTGTCCCAGTGGACCCTGTAAAGACCTTTTCCCAGCAGAGTATGCCCAGTTGGCTATGTTAGTTCTTGCCGCTGCCACCAGAGGCTAGGCTTCATGGTGGTGGAAATCCTCCATGAGATACCAGTTGTGTTGCCTTATCCACACCAGTGTTACTTCAACTGATGTCAGAAGGCAGACTGGTGGTGGCAATTGCTTATTATGTCCTTCCTCCCTCCTGGGAAGCATGGCCCTAAGAAGACCATGGCCGCGTCAAACCGATGACTTAGAAAATGTATACTTGTCGCTACATAGACTAGTGCTCAGAATTACCAGAATAGTGCAAGGAGCAGTGGAATGAAGAGGACTGATTGTCCAATATTGAAATTTAACCTGCTTAATCAACGAATGTAGAAACAAATGTTACTAGGGAGTATAACCCCTAGAACCAACAATTCCCTCACACAAAACTGTTTATATTTATTTAAAGTACCAACATATATATGTTTGAATTACGTTTTGTGTGTGATTAACATTCAATGATTAAGCCACAGAATTTTCAATTCCGGCCAATCGGACTTCCTCATTCACCTGCTACTATCTAGTATTGTCAAACATTGAGTAAGTTAGCGACACAAATATAATTGTGTAAGTCCTTGGGTTGAGTAAGCTAGGGATTGAACTTGTAGCTTTTAGAAGGAGAGTGAGCGCATTGGTTCGCACTGTCCGGTCATGAGCCAACACGCTTATAGCATCTCATTTAAAGTCTTGAAATAGGACCAGATGGGATGGCCAAATGAGTTGAGTGTCCGCCTCCTGTGTTGGTAGATCCTGGGATTTGAACCCATGGGTTCGAACCATGGTCGAGTTAAACCAATGACTTAGACATTGATACTTGTGGTTTCTTGGCCAGGCGCTCGGCATCATTAGGATAGGGCAATGACTGGTTGGCTCAGTGTCAGGATAATGTGACTGAGTGGGATATCAGGTCATGGTGCTGGCGGTTTGGTCTCCCAGTTGGGCAGCACTGCAAAGTCGGCATCATTGCTGCTGTATAGTGATGCTCCCACTCAGTCACATTATCCTGACACTGAGTTAACCAGTCCTTGCCGTATCCTATTAATGCTGAGCGCCAGGCTAGGAAGCGGCACGTACCAATTTTAAAGTCATTGGTTTGACCCGACCGGGAACCGAACTCCCGGCCTTCCACACATGAGCTCTGTGCTCTACCGATTAGGCCACCGCACTCGGGGCTGGAGTCCTGGAGTCCTGGAGTCCTGCTGCTAAATGCTTTGTGCACCAGCTACCAGCATAGCCGGTGTGAGCCGCTCACAACACTATCACGCTCCAAAGACCCTACCGCATTTGATCCAGACTGGATGGCCGAATGAGTTGAGCGTCCGCCTCCAGTGTGGCAGGTCATGGGATTTGAATGGTGGAGTTTATAACCTGACAGAGTCCAACCAAAGAACTTAGAAATTATTACTTGCCACTACCTACCCTGGCGCTTTGCATCACTAGGATATGTCAAGGAGCCGTGGAATGAGAAAGACTGATTTTCCGCGATTGAAATTTCTGCTTTTTAATATACGAATGTAATCAAACAATTCTTACATTTTTAAAGTATCTTCAAAACATTACAGCTAAGTTGAAAACACTCCTCCCATGAAAAGTGAAAACTTCACATGGATGCTTGATGGATCTTGCTCCTATATGTTATATGTAATGCGCAGTGCGCCACAGATTTGCTTCTCTGTCGGGACTTTACATCCTACCATTTTAAATGATGGCCCACCAACATCTAAGGTCCTTTCGGGACAGGCACCGACTTGTGACAGTGTGCATCCTTGATGACGTGCACCGACTTGTGACAATGTGCATCCCTGACGACGTGCACAGACTTGTGACAGTGTGTATCCCTGACCACGTGCACCGACTTGTGACAGTGTGCATCCCTGATGACGTGCACCGACTTGTGACAGTGTACATGCCTGACGACGTGCATCGACTTGTGACAGTGTGCATCCCTGACCAGATGCACCGACTTGTGACAGTGTGCATCCCTGACCTCGTGCACCGACTGATGAGCACACCAACATTAACTTGTGACAGTGTGCATCCCTGATGACGTGCACCGACTTGTGACAGTGTGCATCCCTGACGACATGCACTGACTTGTGACAGTGTGCATCCCTGACGACGTGCATCGACTTGTGACAGTGTGCATCCCTGACGACTTGATCGTCACTGGGATCAGGGGATAGTCTGACGCTGACCGCTTGACCCCGGCATCCCGCCTAGAATATCAACTGTCATAACCTGACATGCTGACATGACATTGCATGATGCTCGGACATAAAACCCCCAATAAACTAACAAACACCTTTGTCAAATGCAGTTGTTTTTGTGTGTCCGTGTTTGGTTTTTAAAATCTTGGCAGCAGTGTGTTTTGAATTCAGCCAGTGTCTCTAACTAGAATATTACTATTATTAGTGTTTTGTAGACCTGTATAACCTGATGAAAGCTTCAACTTGTAGCGATCAAAATACTCGTCTCGATTAGATGGTACATCTCAATTTAGATAATGATGCACTTATTAAGCATTTCCCGCTGCACAGAAGGGAATAGTAAGAAAATTTTGCAGGACCTACTAATGTTACTGCTGTCGCATAATTCTGATGAGCACACCAACATTAATTTGGCATATTTTCATTTAAAATAACTCCAACATTGGATATTTAAAATAATAATAATCACTTCAAGCTAAAGTAAGGTAGCTTATAGTGACCAACTTAAAATATTTATCTATAAAAAAATGTCAGAAAATAAAAACCATCGGACTATGCAACTCTAAGCATATATAGGCTTACCGTGGTGTTTCCAATGGTGAGTGTTTTTAATGTACAACACCTGAAGAGTAGACATAATTATATTGATAGAAATCGCCATGTCGACTAAATAAATGCACAACCACAACCCTGGGACCAGCGTTCGCGCTGACTAAGTCGGCTAAGTCTGGTGAAATACGTCATGTCCGGTTTATATACGGTCATCATCCGTCGTGTCCAGTCTCTGTCCGGTGGTGTCCGGCGTGTATGGTGACAAGTTTTGAACAAGCACAAAACTTGGAACGGATGCCGATGGACTAACGTGTATGGTTGTTGTCTGGTTTAAGTTTGTTTAGTCCGTTTTTTCCGGTTCATGTCTGGTACCCACCTGTAATGTCTCCGCTTAGCTTCCTGAATAGTCCGTTGACGGGAATTCGGTTCGCCGGCTTTTTATATGTGTTCAGCGCATCCATCACGTGATGTAAACAGTCCAGTACATGTCCGGTTCATGTTCAGTCCGTCCTTTTGACATTCGGTTTTCGCCCGTCGGTTCACCGGTCCATGTCTGTTTAGCTTTCATTTCGTCCGGCGGCCTTTGACCCGATAGTCCAACATTTCAACACATTTTGATACATTTTGATACCGAACACCACCGGAGTAGAAAATTCTTTGTCTGGTTATGTCCGTTTCTCAATCCGGTAAGGTGTGACAGGCACTTTAGAGTTGCGTCATAGGAGTGTGCCCTCTGTGCCCCACGCAGCTCGGGCTACTTAACTATGCATGCAGCAACTACGCTGAGTAGCACCGACGCATAACCCGGCCCCAGTGTAGTCTGCCGGAATTCCGGTCACAAAGAATGGTATGTATTGCCTCGCCTTAACGGTGAATAATATTTAAAGTTGCATAGTCCGATGGTTTTGAGTTTCTGTTATTTTCTGAGATAAATATATGATTGATCATTATAAATTTAGGCTACGGTAAGGAAAGAGAGAGAACAATGAGTAGTGGTGGGGAACCTTCTTTTATTTTTGCTTGAAGGTCCCTTGGCCGGGCAAAATAACAGCCCTAACTAAAGCTATGAATAAGTGGTGCTCGGCGTGCAGTCAAGGCTGGACTGAGCCAAGCGGCAATGAGATGGCAGTCCCGGGGCAAAAGAGTGGCCCGGGGTGAATATACAGTGAAGAATAAATAAGAAATAAATAATAAATAATTAATTAAAGAAGAGAAGGGGGGAAACTCCGCCTCCTTTATATATATATAATAAATTATATTCTACATAACTGACCTTACATTAGTTTGAAGTAACTTATATTTAAATGCCTAAGAATAAGATAATTAAAGTGCAACCATGCAGAAATAATGTTGCCATGCATGCCAAAACTCTGACACAATGGCTACAGGTTCTATTAAATTGCCTCAGTATTCCATTCAAATTGGCAACAAATGCTTAATAAATGCGCCGGTTAGATATGCTGAATAAAATCTAGATAATTGCTTTGGTTTTGAAAATTTGCTATTTTCATCAGACTATGCAGCTTTAAGCCGCTAACTCCGTTCATTCAGAATTAGCATAGCACACTAGTTTGTTAGGGGGGTTTGCGTCCTATCAAAATCTACCGTTATATCAGGATGGGATCTGACTTGCGATCATGGTGACTTTATAGTGCTGCCTGACTGGGAAACCTGGCTGGCCGCACCATGACCTGGTATCCCACTCAATCACATTATCCTGATACTGAACAGACCAGTACTTTCCCCTCTCCTATCAATGCGAATGCCTGGCTAGGGAGCGACAAGTATCAATGTTGTAAGTCTTTGATTTGACTCGGTTTGACTAACACAATAATTCCTGTAAAGTTCTCCACATGTCCTCCCTTATATATGCATATATAAATATATCATCAGCATCATCATCATGCTGTCAGTCGCGATGCGACAAAGACTGCTTTCATTACTTTACTGCCGCTCTCCATTTAGCTCTCTTCTGTGAGAGTGATGTCCATGAGTTGGTCGTAATGTCTCTCAGCTTCAGGTTTCTCTTGATGGTATCCTTGAACCAGAGACGAGAGTACCCTCTCTTTCTGTAACCAGACGACAGTTGAGAGTAGAGGATCTGCTTTGGTAGCCTGTCTGATGACATCCTCATGAGGTGCCCAGTCCACCGGAGATTCATTTTGATCAGAAGACTTAAATGTGTATATATATAAACTATTTATACATTGTGTGAGTAAGCCTTTTCGGATCTATTTGTGTCTCTTCATCTCCATGTATTGTCAGTATGGTGTGCTATTTAACCCCCGTGGGTTTTGAAGCTGGGTCATCAGAGTTCACAAATAAGCTGTTCAGTGGCTGCTTCAAGTTTCATGGTTTGATGAAGCTTCTTTTTTTCTAAATCTCAACGCTTACTCACATTTCATCTTTTAGCTCCAACTTAGATAGTATGCAGTATAACAGGAGTGATTGGTCTATTTATTATACCAGGCCTTTGCACAACTACTTGAGACATCTTAAAACAGGGATGATGCCTATAACTTACAAGGTTATCCTAATCTTGTGATTTGTTGTTAACCTTGACCTAATTTTTAGTATCACGTGCAGGGTAGTCAGGTTCCAGGATGGACATTGACTGTTTCATGGTGACTCAATGTGTACAAAGGGCTAGACTAATTGACACTGTTCTAAACAAAGTCTAATATCATATTAAAATATTCTGGAATAGGGGAGACTTTGTTTTACGTGGAAGGGGGGGTGGGGTAAATACGTGTTAAACAAAAAGTGTGGATGCTTACCCAAATTGAATAGATAGTTGATGCTGTTGTGGTTCTATTAGTGGACAAAGGTAGTGGATCAGGCTACCGATCATGTGGGCTTCCCATCACGTGGCCTTCATGAGATGGGAGTCTGGTCACAATTACAGGAGTTTTGGTGTGCTTACCGAAATTCTTTCATATTTCGGATGCTTTCATTTAAAATATTTCCACAATTGGCCCTTTATCATCAAAGTTACTTAAGTCTAACGAATTGTCATAATGGTCAACCTGATATATTTATCTAAGAAATATAGCGAAAATGCAAACGCCACCAGACCATGCAATGTTTATACCACGAAGAGTCCTCTGGATGTGATGGCCAATTGGGTAGAGCATCAGGTTCCCACGCGGGAGGTCATGGGATCAATCCCTAGATGAGTCAAACCAAGGACTTATAAACAAAATCTTGATATTTATCGACTCTTTACTTTCTGATCAACACCACTAGGATAGGGAAATGAGTGATTGGATCATCGTCAGGATAATGGGCTTCAGTGAGATATCAGAGCATGGTTCCGGCAGCACGGTGTTCCACTAGGACAACACTATAAAATCGCCATAAATACGCACTGTCACAATTGGGTACATACCCTTTGACGTTGTCATGATTCAAACCCCCCTCCATAAACCAAGCCAGGCCAATCTCATCCACTATGGACTTGCAGTGGACGGCGGTAGCAGTGCACTCATATCCAGCAGCTGGGGGCTCAGGAGGAAGGGACGGGAAAAGGTGGGTTCTGCAGTAAGAAGTACACGAGACAGTGGAAAAGGAAAAGGGCCCCTCCCAAGCAAGGGGGGAGGAGTAAGCCCGGGAGAAAAAAAAGAAGAAGGGTCGTATAGAGGAAAGAGAAATGAGGAGAGCTGAGCCAAAGGGACGTGCCTCCTTGCTCTGTGGTGAAACGGACGGAGTAACAGGGAGAAAGTGAAATACCGGCCGGCTCCCCCTGCTGGAACTCTTTCAGACATAATCAAGGAGGAGCGGGGTGTAGCGGATAGGAGAAGAAGAGGTGTTTACAAAGTGCGGCCTGGATACCAAGTGCCACAACACTTGTTTATGGGGAGGTTCGTGACCTAGCGGTCACTGGCTGCAGGACTGCATCATTGTTTAAACGGCCCGTTTTTCGTAATGTTTTGTTTTTTCTTTCTTCTCTTCCAGCTCTTCTACATGTGGGGTGGCAGGGTGGGTGGGGGTTCTTTGTGGCCTCAGTGTGGTGGTGGCATGGTGTGGTGGTGGCCTGGCAGGTGGCAACACATTCTTGGTGGCCATGGTCCTGTACCTCATCCGGAGAGCAAAGCGGGATCCGGTGTCATTGTCAACAGGGCCATGGGCAGTGTGTTGGTCCTCCAGGTCCCCATTGCAGGGTGGGTCATCCAGGGCCAACAGAGCTCCTGGACCGGGGTGTGGCTGGTGGGTGTGACTTGGAGTCCGCGGCCCCAGCACCCACTCCATCAGTGATCGAAGTGGGAACTGACGTTGTGGGCACGGGGGTCGAGGCTGTAACACCCGGTGTATCCGGCACCGCACGAGGCGCCCGGTGTGGGTACAGTGTCCGGGAGCTAACAGGGCCCTCGGTGTGTGAAGGTTTTAGTGGGTTGTGGGTTTTTTTATGTGTAGTTTTTTGTTTTTTGTTTTGTGGTCGGGACCTCATTGGGCTTTCGGCCTGGGGGTGTGTCGTGCTGAGCCCTGGTGGGGTGTGAGCCAGAGATGGTGGGTGGGTCGGGGTTAGTTTGCCTCCCGTTTATTTTAGCTTTAGATTTGTTTGGGGCCACGTAGGGCTCCCTGATGGGACCTCACGGGGCTCCCTGATGGAATCTCAGGGGTTCCCTTATGGGGCCTCACGGGGCTCCCTGATGGGGCCTCACGGGGCTCCCTGATGGGGCCTCACGGGGCCACCTGCTGGGACCTCGCGGGGATCCCTGCTGGGACCTCACAGGGATCCCTGATGGGACCTTGCGGGGATCCCTGATGGGACCTCACGGGGCTCCCTCACGGGGACCTCACGGGGACCTCACGGGGTTCGCTGATGGGACCTCACGGGGCTCCCCGAGCCACAACACTGGCTGCTACCTACTTATATACCAGTCAGGGCCGGCTGCAACTCGGGTGGTCGCCAGGGGCGCCACCTGTTAGGGGGCGCCATGTCAGTGTTAAATTGTTTTAAAGTTATACTTCTGAGGGCGCTGATGTTCGTCTTTCCCAGGCTGCCAGCAACCCTAGGGCCAGCCCTGATACCAGTTCTTTGTTAGTTCCCATTAGCTATTGAAACATGACATTTGTTGTTTGGACCATGGTGTAACCAGCTCAAATGTGACTGTAGCTGTTGTTATTGTAGTAGTAGCTAGTAGTAGTAGAGATGGTGCATTCTGTGTTGATATGAGTGTCTCTGACCTGGTTGTGTCTGCTGTACCCGCATAGGTTGTACAGCACAGGTGTCACATGCGGGCTGTGATCAGCTTGTCCCTGGGGTGTTGAGTGTAATTTGAGTCTATGCTATATATGTATATATATTCGGGGGGAGTTCTCAGTGTGTGTGTGGGGGGGGGCGGGGTATAGTTAGATAAATAGATAATCTGGCCGTCCACTCTACCCACACTGGTTTGTAAATCACTGACTTCGCCACGGTCATATATTTTTAAAGTGCTGATTGAGGTCAACTCCTTACGCCAGGCCTGTATGCATGTTGGTTGGTTGTTGGAGTTTTACGTCCTGGCAACATATAGGGTCATATCAGGACGGGCACCAACTTGTGCCAGTGCCCACTCATGGCAACTTTATAGCGCTGCCCCTATGAGAAATCAGGCCGCCAGCAGCATGACCCGATATCCCACTCAGCTAACCAGCTGTATAGTTAGGTAAATGCATAATATGGCCGTCGACTCTACCCACACAGGTTTGTAAATCACTGACTTTGCCACGATCATATATCAAACAAGTTCTGATGGCGGTCAACTCCTTGCGGCAGGCCCTTATGCAGCGCGCACTGCCATTAGGTTTTGTTGTACGCAAAGGTGCACACCCGTCCTAATATGACCTTAGATGTTGCTAGGACGTAAAACAACAACAAACAAACAGCAAAGGTGCACTAACCTCCATGGCACAACTACCGGATGCGGTGGCAGAATAGGTAGAGCGCAGGCTTCCCGTCTAGAAGGTCGGGAGTTCGAGTCCCAGCCGAGTCCAACGATTAACATATGAAATTGATACATGTTTGGTTCGTGGCAGGGGGAGGTACCGGTAGGCTGTTCTTATTTCCTCCCTGCGGACTTTCACCTCAGGCATTTGCTGCGGCACAGAAAGAAATGTCAAATCAATTTAATAGAACTTGTTTCTGCTGAAACCTGTGGTGTCCAGCATTTATTTCTCAAGGGCACGCCAAAGTTAATTCTACATGCTTTCACTTAAAATATTTCCCAAGTTAGCCATTTATAATTCAATTCAATTCAAACTGAAGTAATATAGATTATAATGATTGCTCTAATATACATGTATTTACCTAGAAAAGAAATAGCAGAAACTATGAACCATCATTCCATGCAGCATAGATGTTATTGCTTCATCTAAAACTAAACATTTGCCATGGCAACTGTCGATGGTTTTGACCAGTTAGTGAGAGAATATGACGCTGATGGCTCAGCTGCTGTGGAGGAGTGGAGAGAATGGCAGAAGCGTCGCAAAAGGTTCTGCTGGGAGGCAGTAAGTGGCGTCTCAGGTGAGCAAGGCCTGAGGTGAGACTCCAGAGGGAGGAAAGGAGAACAGCCTACCGGTTCCTCCCTCTGCCATAAATCAAGCGGTACACATCCATATTGCTAGCACTAGTTTGTATTTGTATAACAGCGAAATAATAATCTAGCAATGTTTAAAACTTGCTTTTAGATAACTGCACCTGATTTACACTCACATAATAGAGATGCATTGTATATGTATATATATATACACCGCATATGTCGCAGTAGACGTGCACTGCGCGAGTGCAGACATATGGATGCGCGTCTATTCAAAGTTAACGAATTTCATGGATTTGTTTTTATTGTGCCTCTGAAATAAAGTGGGATTGTCATATTTTATGTGCATTCAGTCTGAATATGATCGTACATTTTTATTTGTTTTTGTTGTGCCTCTGAAATAAAGTGGGATTGTCTTATTTTATGAGCATTCAGTCTGAATATGATTGTAAATGTGTGCATGCTTTAAATCTTGAAATGGGGGGTGTGCTTCTATTGGGTAGGGTGCTTTTATTCGGACATATACAGTATGTTAAAGGGTTACTTATGTAGTCCTACGTAACTTGTATTTTATAATGATGCTGGAGATCATTTCTTATCACAGACAACAGTCCATGATGCACAACTAATATATTTCTTTTCTTTTCTTTATTTCCCTCCTCTGAATGGAAAGGCTTCACAAGGACACTTTTATGACGTACAGTATTACATTTTATTCATGGCAGACGACAGGTACTACCAGCAGACGACATCTTTATTACCCAGAATTCTTGTTCCAGATCCAGATTCCATCTCATATCTGAGATATATAACACACTCGACTGGACCCTGTTAAACCTCTTATGTTCAAGGGATCGATTTATCCAAATACGTCTCACCTTGGACGTTGCTTGTTATGTTCGTTTGTTTGTGTGTATTCTTCTAACACCTTTGTCTGCACTGAATTATTGCTAAATGTACTGAATCTGTTTTATTTGAGATAAGACAGATTATACCTGTGCATAGTAGAATCGGGGTGCAAAGTCATTATCTCTCAAAAATCAGTGACCCAATCGGTAGAACATGAGCCTCGCGTGCGGGAGATCATGAGTTCGATTCCCAGACGAGTGAAACCAATAACTTACAAAATTGGTACTTATTGCTCCCTAGCCTGACGATTGGCATTAATAGGATAAGGCAAGGACTGGTTAGCTCAGTGTCAGGATAATTTGACTGAGTGGGATATCAGGTCATGGTGCCAGTGGCCTGATTTCCCAATGGGGAAGCACTATAAAGACACCATGAGTGTGCACTGTCAAGTTGGTATGACCTTAGATGTTGCCAGGACATAAAACTCCAACACGCAACCAACCAGCCAAAGATAAATGGGTTTTTAGATGTATTTCATCACTTGTATTCAATGTGATTTGTGCTGCTGTAAACAAAGACTATCATTTATCATTCATTGATGAACCTTTTCTGTCTATGTTCAATGCGCGGTATTCTATTAAACAGTTAAAGGTGTCTCATCTATGACTATGAGCCGTTGCTGGTATCACCCAAGCTGCTCAATCTTTCCCATTGTTGTTTGATGGGAAGCACTTTAAACTTAGGCGTGTTTTAACTTAACTAGCCTCATATTTCAGAATATAATATAGGGTCTGAGTATAGCGTTTAAACCCATACACACACAAAACAAAAGAATTATCCATGGGTTCAAAATAATCGCCAGTAAGTTCTAGGTAAATACTCAATTCAAAAGTTAATTTTTAAAAAGATTAGAATAGAAGGGTTATAACTAATAATAAAAAAACAATGCACTACGGTGGTTCAATAGATACTTATCAATTTCTTTTTACCACTAAGGTTATAGGTTACATCTCTGCGATTGGTACTAAGCTACCTGCCAGACAACAAAGTCAATTCTAACACTAAGTTCAACGCGGATTGTCTGTTGTTGTATAGTTATTATAATTAAGCGAGTATGGCAGAGAGGGAACTCACTTCTTTCCATGCTTGACTAAAATCTCCACAGGCTTCACTTCTGCACTGCAAGTAGGCAGCAGTGGGAGAGGGGCATATCCACAAGTTATATGCTAGCACTAACAATACTTGTATTGAAGATGTATACTGCCTAAGTGCCCATCATGGATAAGTCTGAATAGTCTTGTTTTTTTCCCATTAGACAGTTGGTCGATAGAAAGCCTCGGCCTACACTTTTACTGACCCAAGCGATTTTTAACCTCCCACACCGCATTGATATGGTATGGAGAGAAACTGGCCTCTGATGATGCTGTAAGTTATGCACAGCAGTGGAAATTCAAATTGGCAGAGGTGATGGCATGGGGCAATAGTAACATGCACCCTGAATCTGATGATAATAGATGCTGCACGGGGTTTGTTTAGGCACTGCTGGCCCTTGTGTGGATGGGCCTGATTCTATTACCAACATGGAAGTGTTACATTCCTCAGCGGGGCGAGGCCATGATAAGGTTTTCCCAAGATGGATGAACTTTAAATGTTAAATCTGGAAGGTCCCTTGAAAGCATCGAATTTTCAAAACTGAAGCGCCTAGATTTGATTCTTCCTATCCAAACTAGATAAAATATTCACCCAGTACTTCTAGTAGAGGAGTGAAAACCAACCCATTAGAAAAACTGGTGAAGAATTTCCACATGCTGGGGAAATGAACCTAATATTTGTTTAGCCCCTACTTCTGATTTGAAAAATATAATAAAACATGTAGCTTAAGGAACTTTAAAAATAAAACCGACGGCCTTTTATCGCCGCCATCTTGTCTTTTTGCATTCTCTCTCATTTCACCAACTCTGTGCCGATATATGTAGCCATTTGATACTGGAGCAAGGGGTACCACTTCCGGCTCCATACTAAAGCAGTTTTGGCCAGTATTTAGACTACGTTACGGTGCACCCCTCTAGTGTAAGTACGGGGTGAATCTTTGATATAATCCAAACGTAGATGTTGGGGCACTTATTAAGCATTTGCTGCTCTACAGAAGGGAATATTCACTAAGCGAATTTGACAGAACATGTTGCTGGTGAAGCCCATGGTGGTAGAAGATCGACGTGCTTCCCAAAATTAATTTGGCATATTTTAACTTCAAATATCTCCAAAATTAGCGATTTAAACCCAAAGTTACTTCAACCTGACGTAGAGTAAATTGGTATCAATTTAATGTATTTATCTCAGAATATGGCAGAAACTCTAGACCATCAAACTATGCAACAGCTTTGAAGTTGCACAATCCGATGGTCATGACTTAATGCCATACAATTTAGACATATACATATAGCCATACATATTAGATATATATATATATAGCCTAGCATTTATTCATATATATGAGTCAATCTCACGAAAATAGGCCAATCGGGGAAAGTTGTCAGCGTCAAGGATTGGATGTTGGCGTCGAATGGCATAGTTATAGTTTAGCATTGACAGAGGTGTTGGAAAGTTCTCAAATTCATCCTGAATGTAAAGGTAGAGAAAATACACCAATCTTGTTTGTTTCTAGGATAATTTAATATGAAACAAAGAAATGCGCTACACTGTAACAATTGCAATGCTGACATCTGTTAAAGGTGTCAATGTTGACTATTGGATGTTGGCATCGAACGGCATAATTATAGTTTAGCATTGACAGAGGTGTTGACAAGTTCTAAAATGTATCTTGAATGTAAATGTAGAGAAAAGACAACAATCCTATTTGTTCCTAGGATAATTTAATATGAAACAAAGAAATGCACACACTTTAACAATTGCGACGCCGACATCATAAATTGACCACCAATTGGCCCATTTTCGTGAGACCGACTCATATATATATATAAATATATATGTTACTTATTGATTGATGATGATCTTACGCTGTTGCAACAGCAATGACCAATTCATGGCCAACGTTGGTCATCATAATCTACTCTATTTTAGTTTAAGATAACTATTATTTTTAATGGACAATGCTAGATATATTTGAAGTGAATTAATGCCAAATTAATGATGGTATTGTGGTGGTCTGCGCTGACCTTTCAGGCAAGGAGCCGCATAGACAGGTTTGGTGTGTTGATATCAGGGAGCCTAGGTGGTGTAATGGTTAGCACACTGGCCTGGAATGCAAAGAGATGTGGGTTCGAGTCCCGCTCTAGGCGCAGTATTTCCCATTTTCATCACCCCCATGACACTGGTGCCGTGACCAGGATCCTGTACAAGCTTTGCGCTGTATGGTTGTTGAACCTACCCTGTGTATGATGTGTTAGTGCATTGCCTGTATGTATGTAATTGTAAGCATTACAAGACTTACAATTCCAGGGGGACGAGTGTAGTGGTCTGCACTGACCTCTCAGGCAAGTAACCACATAGACAGGTAGGCGTGGGGAGTGTGTTGATATCAGGGAGCCTAGGTGGTGTAATGGTTAGCACACTGGCCCGGAATGCAAAGAGATGTGGGTTCGAGTCCCGCTCTAGGCGCAGTATTTCCCATTTTCATCACCCCCACGACAGTATGAACATTAAAATGCTGGACACAGGAGGCTATGGAAGAAATACCTTCTGTTAAATTGACTCAGTTTTCATTTTCTGCTGCAATAAAAGTTTAAATTCAAGTTGCATAGTCCGATGATTTTGAGTTTCTACCATTTTCTGCGATAAATATATGAAGTTGATCATTATAATCTACTTCACTTTAGTTTGAAGAAACTTTTATTTTAAAGGGCTAACTTTTGAGATTTTAGGTGAAACAATGCACAATTAATTTTGTCAAGCACGCAACAAATTTGGATACCATACTGGTCAGCAGAAACAGGATCTATTAAATTGGCACATTGTCCCCTTCTACTCACCAACATATGCTTAATAAGTACACCTTTACCTAAGTTGGATATCTGAGGTCAAATCCAGGTAAATGTTTTGGTTTCGAAAATGTGTTTCTTTCATCGAACAATGCAGCTTTAATAAGTGTACCAGTAGTTAAATTGGATACGTAGGAGGGAGTGTTGTCAGGCACCCCGTGACCAGGGACCATATGCATGGGGCGGTGTTAGGGAGCCAAAACTGGTTTTGGACGGGATTTCTAGTTTAGCGGGGAAAAGTTGCTATGTATGGAGCAGTGTTACGGAAACACTGTGAGTTTAATGTCGCATACACTAACACCACTCCGTACCTAGTTTACGGGTGCTGTTAGGTACCAATTAGGCCCAAATCTATTCAATGCTATCATATTTAACCAAATAACATAGTAAAAAAGTGAAATTTGGTCAAATTAACCCCAAAATTGAAGTGATATTAACGCCGCCACCACATCGGCGGCGATATAAATATTGTCAAATGTAAGCAAAACAAATCGCAGCCCCGCCGCCGCCGCTGCCGCTGCCGTCGCCACCACCGCATCAGCGGCGATATATTAGACCCAAATCTATTCAATGCTATCATATTTAACCAAATAACATAGTAAAAAAGTGAAATTTGGTCAAATTAACCCCAAAATCGAAGCGATATTAACACTGCAGCTACATGGGCTGCAATATTCCTATTGTCGAATGTAAACAAAACTTAACGCCGCCACTGCCACCACCACCACCGAATCGGCGGCGATATTGTCAAATAGCGGTGCTCACCCGGCAGCAGCGCTTACCATCAGAGCCGATAAAAAGTTGTTCATACATATGGCCCCAGAGGTTGCCATGGCTGCAACACTAGTAAGGGTATTCCTGGGGGGCGGGGGGGATCCAGATATGTAGGATCAACTCTAGGTGTTTCAGTCTCCCAGACAAAGTGGTTGAAGCACCAATGATATAAAGATTTGAGAGAAGGCTAAATTGACATTGGAGAAGACACCTCCAATTATGTGACTTCAGGGCTCCATCGACCTCCATATGTGTGCAAAGAAATAGTTCTTTTGTACTGTAATGAAATGGTCTTAGAGACCCCATAGGGCGTAGATCAGCTAGAAGAGGATATGTAAGTTAACCTGTAAGTGTTTTGGTTTAGAAAATGTTATGCTCTCCTCAGACTATGCAGCTTTAATGTCTTAATATGTATAAGCGATGCTTAGGGCCGACCCCCCGATATAACTACAGCAAAGTATTTTATGATGGCGCGTGTATTATTTTACTCCACTCGCGGTGTTCGATTTGAAATTCTAGCAACTCGGGTGACCTGATTCGCGGTGGTGATAATCGAATACGGCCGTCATTTCCACGGAATAAACTATTAATATTTCATTTGTACACACATGTTGATGCCAAATTGTTCTTTATTTCTTTTATTTTTGAATAAAATCTAAGTTTTGAACTGTGCGTATCGGCAAATTCTATGGCAGCGGGCATTTGTTTTGATATATTATTAACCAATAGCAGAGTAACGCGGAGGAACACATACACTGGTCCCAGTGACGTCATCACACCATATATGGAAGGTCTGTAGGGAGGGACCAGTGTACTTGTTCTTCGATTCGGCGTGTGCTACTCTGCGGCGGGGCATCATTAAATCGCTGTCATTCACCGCGTAGCGAAGCTCGACGAGCGATTTCCGTTTCCGTTTGCTGGATTTAGATTATCAGAGAAGCAACATGAGTTTACAAATGGCGGCACCCATAGAGGCCTATTTCCGTTTCCGGTTGCTGGATTTTGACGAAACCCTGAGTGGGTATTGTTTATGTATATATTGTTTATGTATTTGTATATATATCTACATGCGTTAGTCTTAAGCCTCCCCGTGGGTGGGTCGGTATTACCAAAACCTAAAATTTAGATCTCAATCGAGGTTGAAAAGAAGAAGGTAATTGTCAATGTTATAACAGTTATATACTCAAATTGTTACCACAATACACTTAAAATAAAAGCGTATAGTCCTAGGTCTGAAACCAAATTCTCGCAATATGAGAAAGTGTTCGCAGATTGGTGGAAGCGGTACACATTTAGCATTGAGGTTGTTTTTAAGGCACATTTTCAAAGCTCATGTCACACATATAAAGCGTGAGAAATTGTGATAGCTAGTCGCACTTTGAAGGTGGAGATTTTGGTGCTGTGCCATGATTATGTTCAGCTGCCAGTACCATCTCATAAACCCCCACGTCTACTCAACATACAACGATGCCAAATTAGTGCGGTGCTAACGGCTGGCCTCCAAACACCACAAACATAAAGTGGATGAAATCTACTGAAACTGCTATTTACAAGAACTAGACAACCTTCATTTATATATACTCATAGAATTATTCATACATCAACTATGTGATGAATAAGCAATTATGCGAGTATAAAGGCGTTGAGGGGAATTTCTATTATTATTCGCTATGGTTGCAATCCGATGCCATACTCTATGTCTGGCCCGCTATTCATACAACCGGTGGCGCCTATCCGAACTTGGGGCGCACACCTGTCCCACCTTGTAGATATGTAGATATATATATATATATATATATATTAAATCTAACCCTGCATATATACATTTGTATATATATACCCACGGTACAACAGAAGAAAGAATTGGCAATATAATAATAATTATTATCTATCATTATGTGTGTATTTGTTTCATTACAATTTTATATTTTATTGATGGAGATAATAGTGCTTTTGCAAAGATTCAGGTATCTGTACCGTGATGGGAGAATGGGAAAGCACTGTTCGTTGGTTGACGATAACTCCGGTACATAAATACAGACACATATATATTGTACATACATGCAGTGCGCTGTCAGTAGTGTCAGTGAGCCGTCAGTGCGCCATTAGTGCGCCATCAATGCGCTGTCACTAGTGTCAGTGCGCTTTTGCTAGTGTCAGTGCGCTTTTGCTAGTGTCAGTCCGATGTCACTAGTGTCAGTGGGCTGTCACTAGTGTAAGTGCGCCGTCACTAGTGTCAGTGCACCATCACTAATGTCAGTGCGCCGTCACTAGTGTCAGTGTGCCGTCACTAGCGTCAGTGCACCGTCACTAGTGTCAGTGGGATGTCACTAATGTCAGTGCGCCGTCACTAGTGTCAGTGTACCGTCACTAGCGTCAGTGCGCCGTAACTAGTGTCAGTGGGCTGTCACTAATGTCAGGGCGCACCAGTTCCATCTGACACGACGTCCACGTCTGCTTTTAAACGCGTTCCTCTCCTTTCTCGCTGCAGGTTGTCGGGCCGGCTCGCGGCTCTCGGCAGTGCGCTGACGGCCAACCTCAAGCCTCCAGCCTCCAGCATCCAGCCTTACAGGCCGCTAGTCGCCGTCGCTTTGCGCCTGGAGGCGGTGAGGAGTTGGATCGCCACACCCCCTCCCCTCCTCTCCCCAGGCCCTGCCCTTCGGCGCCCCCACCCCCTTCGAAGTTCAGGTACTAACCTAACAACCATTCCACAAAGTTGGCATTCGCGCACGTCAGACTCCTCGCGTGCTGTCCTCACCGTCTGGTCACCAGACGGCGCTCCGGCGCCCGACGCCGCTCTCCCGACACCGCCCGCCCGACGTCTCCTTCCCGCCCGCCCGGCCAACGCCCGCAACCTGACAAATTTCATCCGCCTCAGGCTATTGCCGGATGATAACAAAGTAAATACCGGGAGAGGGGGGGGGAGCGAGAGAAGGGGCGGGAGGGCGGTGGGCGTGGCGCGGGTGTGTGTGGGTGTGTTTGTATGTGAGGGTGTGTGCCCGGCCTCTCAAGATTTATACCCAGCTTGACAGACGGGATGGTGCGTCCACCAACTACCACACCCACCACAACCACCACCTGTACCATAACAACGCTCCCGGTTCTCGGCGGGTCTGCCTCACCCTACACGTGCGTCTACAAGGCCGGGCAGGGACGCACTGATCCGCGGATCCGCGTCGGTGACGGCGACGGCGGCGAGTGTCGAGTCGAGAACAGTGGGTAAGGAGTTAGTTGTTCGCTGGGAGTCAGCGAGGAGTAGGAGCGGCGGGCTAGTGGGCGGGCGGGCGGTGGTGGAGAAGGCCAGGGGGTAGGGTTGTGGGAGGAGAAAGAGAGAGAGAGGGTTCCTTTCCAAATTGATTGCCAAGCCGCCGACGTGACGCATTGCGTGTGGGACCCGTTGGAGATTGTACGAGCGGCAGCAATGGACACGGCACGCCGGGATTACCCGTCCGTGTGGCGTTGATGAGTGGATAGCCACGGGAGGGCGCTGCTTATAATTGGACTATACATCTGTGGTGGCAGCACGCGCGGAAACATGGACAAGTTGCTTCTACTCTGGACGCTCATTCTGCAGGTAAGGCCTGGACTTTCTTGCTGACGTGATTATTCAGTCGCGACTACTTTGATATGAGAGCATCGTCGACAGCCTCGGCCAATTTGGCTGTCTGTATGGGCGTAGTTGACAGAAAGAGCGATGACCGATCGTAGCGGTGCATTCTGTGTAAATCTATTATATTAGAGCTCTGTTACGTCTAGTGATATGTAATCTATGTGAAAATTGTTTAATGTTAGGGTTATTATTGTTATTGGTGTTTTTGTTATTTTTGTTTGATTGCAAATTATTGTGATTATTGTGATTAATGTGATGATTTTGATTATTGTCATTATTTTGATTATTTTGATTATTGTGATAGTGGTCATTATTGTCATTGTTATCATTATTGTCAGTATTGTCAGCATTGTCATTATGGTCATTACTGTCGGCTGTCATTTGTGTCATTGTCATTATTACCATTATTGTCATGATTGTCATAATTGATATTATTGCTTTTGTTGTGATTAATGTTGTTATTGGTGTTCTTGGTGTTCTTATCGTTTTTGTTGTTCCTGTTGTTCCTGTGTTCTTGTTGTTCTTGTTGTTCCTGTTGTTCTTGTTGTTCTTGTTGTTCCTGTTGTTCTTGTTGTTGTTGGTGTTCTTGGTGTTCTTGGTGTTCTTGGTGTTCTTGGTGTTCTGGTGTTCTTTGTGTTCTTGGTGTTCTCGTTGTTGTTGTTGTTGTCATTGTTGTCGTTGTTGTCGTTGTTGTCGTTGTTGTCGTTGTTCTCGTTGTTGTCGTTGTTCTCGTGGTTCTCGTGGTTCTCGTTGTTCTCGTTGTTCTTGTTGTTCTTGTTGTTCTTGTTGTTCTTGTTGTTCTTGTTTTGTTTCTTGTTGTTCTTGTTGTTCTTGTTGTTCTGTTGTTCTTGTTGTTCTTGTTTTCTTGTTGTTCTTGTTGTTCTTGTTGTTCTTGTTGTTCTTGTTGTTCTTGTTGTTCTTGTTGTTCTTGTTGTTCTTGTTGTTCTTGTTGTTCTTGTTGTTCTTGTTGTTCTTGTTGTTCTTGTTGTTCTTGTTGTTCTTGTTGTTCTTGTTGTTCTTGTTGTTCTTGTTGTTCTTGTTGTTTTTGTTGTTCTTGTTGTTGTTGTTGTTCTTGTTGTTCTTGTTGTTCTTGTTGTTCTTGTTGTTCTTGTTGTTCTTGTTGTTCTTGTTGTTCTTGTTGTTCTAGTTGTTCTTGTTGTTCTTGTTGTTCTTGTTGTTCTTGTTGTTCTTGTTGTTCTTGTTGTTCTTGTTGTTCTTGTTGTTCTTGTTGTTCTTGTTGTTCTTGTTGTTCTTGTTGTTCTTGTTGTTCTTGTTGTTCTTGTTGTTTTTGTTGTTCTTGTTGTTCTTGTTCTTCTTGCTGTTCTTGATGTTCTTGTTTTTCTTGTTGTTCTTGTTGTTATTGTTGTTCTTGCTGTTCTTGTTGTTCTTGTTGTTCTTGTTGTTCTTGTCGTTCTTGTTTCCCTTGTTGTTCTTGTTGATTTTGTTGTTGCATCATTATTGTTGTCATTGGTATCGTTGCTAGCATTGTTATTATCATCATTATCCCATCCAGAGATTGCCTTAGGTATTGCTGGGACATAAAACCCCAACCAAGTTATCATTATTGCCATTTGTCTTACATTCATTAACCAATGTAAATCTTAAATGTGAAAAAGTAGTCTTCCCCTCAGTACTAATCTTCTTTTACTGAAATGATGACATTGACTATTTGGTAAACCATCACATAGATCAGTCCTTGTTAGCTCAGAGTGGGAAAGGGAGAGTTTAACCAGAACACAATTACCCTCTATATAGACTAGGAGGAACTGGGTCAGTCTAAATAGGTCAAGACATACTGTCAGCATCTACTATTTAAAATAAAAATCGCTTTAAACAAAATTTCTCAGAAACCTAGTATTCGTTTCAAAATTATAAACCGTCATGTGGAATATTTGTTGGCATATTGTAAGCCATTACAAAAGCCTTTGCAGCTGCTACCGCTAATGCTGCCGCTGGAACCAAGGTCCTAAAGTAAATACACCTAGGCCCGGGTAATTTACAACCCCTCTCAATCATACTCATTGTTCCCGACACTACATATGTTACCGGACCCGCTGGCCGAATCAGTAGAGCATAGCCCTCCTGTGCGGAAGGTCGGGAATTCAATTCCCGGTCGATTCAAACCAATGACTTATAAAATTGATACTTGTCACTTCCTAGCCAGGCGCTCAGCATTATTAGGATAGGGCAGGGACTGGTTTGCTCAGTGTCTGGATAATGTGACTGAGTGGGATATCAGGTCATGGTGCTGGCGGCCTGCTCCCCCAGAGGGGCAGCATTATAAAGTCGCCATGAGAGTGCACTGTCACAAGTCAGTACCCGTCCTAATATGACTTTAGATGTTGCCAGGACTTAACCTCTAACAACCCAACCCCAACAATATCTGCTCGAGCAGCAGCCGGTATGCCGCCACCACCAACGCTGCAGTAGGCCCTCACCACTTTGTGCATGGATTCCCAAATCGCTGTGCCCACATTTATATGTACTGCAATCTGTTCCTTGTGGCTGGCCCCGCCGTATCTAGTACCACTTATAATGTTCCTCTATTTCTCTTGCAGGCAGCCGCCCGGGTATCAGGTAACTGCCCACTTGCCTCTCCTTAGTCCGGCTATTGCCTGTACCAGATCGGAAGGCAACAGAGTGCCTGTGTGTGTCCGACTGTTCACTAGTTGGCTTCTGCCGTGTTATGCTAGTTGTTCGCTCTTCCTTTCTGTCAAACCACCACTCGTGATGCATGTCGGTTTTTTGGGGAGTTTTCACTTATATATTATATATATATAGTATATAGTGCATGTACGATATATATTCCATATATGCCATGCATACCAAACACACAATATATACATGTAACTGGGTGGCCGAATTAATAGAGCGTCCGTCTCCTGTTTTGGGAGATCGGGAGATCCGAACCCATGAGTTTGTGGGTTCGAATCATTGTCGAGTGAAACCAATGACTTAAACATTGATACTTATTATTAGGATAGGTCAAGGACGGGTTGGCTCAGTGTTAGGATAATGTGTCTGAGTGGGAGATCAGGTCATGGTGCTGGTGGCCTGGTGTCCCAGTGGGACAACCCTATAAAGTCGTCATGAGTGCGCACTGTCACAAGTTGATACCCGGCCTCATATGACCTTATATGTTGCTAGGACGTAAAACAACAACAAACAAACCATATACAATGTATATATATATATATATATATATATATATATATACACACCATATGTCATTCATAACAATTGCACAATAAATACCATATATACCATATATGTAATATATATACTCCATAAATGTGACTTGGAGGATATACGCCATTAAAATAAAACTAAATGAATACATTAGTGATTTAGAGGGAGGTTATAGAAATTTCTCATTGTTTAATGAGTATATCCATGGGTCCATTGTAACTACTTTCATCCTTACCTTTGTATTGGTAGATTCATAAGAATCTCATTAATACGTCAACTTACAAGTAAGTCTAATATAACTATCATATATCCATGAAACGTAAGTTTTCTTCCTTTGTTTTAATGTTGTAGCATTACAAGTGTTGTGGCCCAGCATTACCCGCATTACCTGGTATGCGGGTAATGCAGTACCTATCTGCTAAAATACCTCAGGGTGTTTGACGCCCCTGCCTTGCAAAGTTATAAACCACTGCCTTGTGGTATAGGTTCTTGATAGAATCAACGGCTAAGGGAGCAAACCCTAACAGAAAACCATGCTTCCGTGGCAGCATTAAGGGCGGTGATGAAGGGAACTCCCAACATCTCCCGGCCAGCTACTGCAGGGACAAATAGTTTGCGCCTGTCTTGACGTGTTCTTGCCGGTGTGAAACCTCTATTTGCTCCCCGAGAGAGTGCTGCTAGTAACTTGCAAAAGCCAGCAGCACTTCAACACTTTGCAAGCAGCTTTTATGAAATGCACAACCGCACGGAACAGCGGCGGTTAAGAAATAAAAGCAGTCTTTGTCGCATTGCGACCGACAGCATGATGATACTCCATACATTATGCATACTATGTGTAATATGCATATTATTTATAATATATATTCTATATAAAGCATGAATATGATATTATGAGGTACACCATTTAATGATTTATGCTATTTTGTCATATATACCACATATGCCATTTAGCCTGGATATACAATATACATGTGATATATACCAAATATTTCATATATACCATACATGTCAAAGTCATATATGCCATGTATATCATAATACATACCATATATACACATACCATACATACCATACATACCATAATACCATACATACCACATATACCATACATACCATACCTATCATACATACCATACCTACCATACATACCATACATACCATAGATGACAGAGACAGACCAGGTAAAAATGTAAAATTTAACACCTAAATGCACTGGGATTGGTCCCACTGCTTCACTGGTCACAGATGGTCCAGTGTATTATTAACAACCCCACCCCAACAACATAATTCATAAACTCACATAACTAGCTACATTAGAGTTACACTAGAATTTTCCTAACAAACCAACATTTATATACCACTTGCCTAACTGCAACTGAACATTAAAACTTACTACAAGTTTACCAACTGAATACAGAAGATAACTTCTGCTTACATTCTAAATACTATGTAAATACTCACATTGATCTGACTAATATTGATCTGGTTATATGACACTACTGTACCATATTGTTATGGAACTTTTGGGTTTCAGAATTTCATTGTGTTACATGGTGCAAATTGTCTATTGAACAGGTATTGTACACCTTATTCTATATAGCTTTTGTGTAAATAACCCTGAATTGAAAAATGGCTGGAAAAATGGCTGGAAGACCAGTGCTTTGGCACTGACAAAAGACTTATTCAGCAGAATAAACATATTTACGAACAAAAAAAATAGATGCCATACATACGATACATACCATACATACCATAATACCATACATACCATAATACCATACATACCATACATAATATACTTGCCATATGTACCATATATATCATATATACCATATATACCATACACCATATTCCACATATATCGAATGTACCCCATATGCCATATACATGGCATATGGGGTACATTCTCCGTTCTGTGAATTACACATTATATATTATGCATACATAAGCTAGGAGTAGATATCATTCCGTTATTAATATTCGCATAATTTTTGGTACACCATACACACAGGCCCTAATACACCGGAAAGAATTTGCATTGCATAATAGGTATAATGATCTACACACACTTCTGAATGTCTATACATTACAATTTAAAATTGTATTAAACAAATCCATGTGTCATTTCACCGAATTTCTCTCTGCCGCAAAATAGATTGCGATGCACTGTTTTTATTGTCTTTATTGATAATGATGACTCCAGGATATCTATATATATATGAGTCAGCCTCACGAAAACGGGCCAATCGGTGGTCAAGTGAAGATGTTGGCATCGCAATTCTTAAAAGTGTAGTGCATTTCTTTGTGTCATATTAAATTATCCTAGAAACAAATCAAGTTGTTTTATTTTCTCGACCTTTACATTCAGGATAAATTTAAAGACTTTCCAACACCTCTGTCAATGCTAAATCATAATTATCCTGATCGACGCCGACATCCAATCATCGATGCCGACAACTTTAACAGATATGGCGTCGCAATTCTTAAAGACTCGTACATTTCTTTGTTTTAAATTATATTATCCTAAAAACAATTCAGTTGTTGTACTTTCTCGACCTTTACATTCAGGATAAATTTAAAGACTTTCCAACACCTATGTCAATTCTAAATTATAATTATACCGATCGACGCCGATATCCAAGCTCGACGCCGACATTGACCACCAATTGGCCTCTTTTCGTGATCCTGACCCATATATATATATATAGACCACTGTATGTATGGAGAATTTATGGTACTAATAGTAGATCACAATGAAAAGGAGGTCCATGAAAATCCAGTTGTCTGTGTGTATATATCCATATATGTGAGAGATATCTATGTATGTATGTGTTTATATGTATATTTATGTATATGAATACTAATAAGACTGTTATTGTGTGTAATAAGATCTGGGGTGCCCCCCCCCCCCCCCCCCCCCTAACGGGCATGCACTACTCGCCTCCACCTCATTGCGTGGGGCGTGACCTGGTGACACTCCACTCGCCTGGAAGTTTTTTATGTATATATGTATATATATATATGTATTTACATGTATATACATGTGTATATATGTATATGTGATTATAATTGTATATATATATATATATGTAAATATATGTAAATATATTATATACATGTGTATATATTTGTATATTTTAATATATATCCGTATATATGCATATATATGTATGTCAGTGTATATGTATATGTGTGTATGTGTATATGTGTACATGTGTATATATGTGTGTATGTGTATGTGTGCATGTGTGTATATGTATGCGTGTATTTGTGCATGTGTGCATGTGTACATGTGTACATGTGTACATGTGTATATGTGCATATGTATATATGTGTATATGTATATATATATATATGTGCTTATATATGTAAATATGCATATATATCATATGTATATATGTGTATAGCTGTATGCATATATAGTATATGCATGCATATATGTGTACATATAATGCCATATGTATATATGTGTGTATATATATATGTTTGTATATATACCACCACAGTGTTTCCGGGAACGGTGTTCAGGTAATGAGGTTCAGCCGCGCCTCACCGGCTCAAATTGGGTTTGCATAACTGCATATGATGGCCAGTTGCACAGGATGATGTTTTAGTAAGGTCGCCTTGTGTTTAGTGGGTACCATTTCCGCTTAGACATACATTGCAGCGGGCCATTCTGACCAGAGCGTGCATTTTAACAATACTTGACTGACTTAATTTGACTTATGTGTAAATACATGCATATAGCTACATATATATACATATAAAGTAAAAACTCTCTAACCGACCACCTCCACAGATCGACCACTCCCCGATATCGATCGCTTTATTTGGTTCCCAACCATACCATTTAAAAATATTCTAACTCCGTAAACCGACCACCACCTTAAATGGACCACTTAAAGTCGGTCCCAAGGTCGGTCGATTTAGAATTAGAGAGGTCTTACTCTATACATATATATTATATACATATACATTTGCATATGTATACACATGTGTATGCATATATTTACATATGCAGTACAACCTCTTTAAATCGACCGACTATGGGACCGACTTTAAATTGTCCATTTAGGGGGGTGGTCGGTTTAGGGAGTGTTTCATTTCATCACGATGGTTTAGTAAGGTCGGCTTGCTTTTAGTGGGTACCATTTCCGCTTAGACATACATCCCGCTTAGACATACATTGCAGCGGGCCATTCTGACCAGAGCGTGCATTTGACCAATACTTGACTGAACATTCTTGAAGATTTATACTGCCTCTCAGGGATAAGTCTGAATGGTCTTGTTCTCACCATTAGACAGTTTGTCGATAGAAAGCCTGAGCCCACAGTTTTACCAACCCAAGGGATTTTTAACCTCCCACACACCATAGACATGGTATGAGAGTAACTTTAATGATGCTGTCAGTTATACACAGCAGTGGAAATCAATATACCGTAATTGTACCTCCGATAACACACTGATGGCACGCTGGGAACCCGCTGGCGGGACGTTGACACTTTGTTCCGCCGCACGTCGAACCCCGTTGGCCGCACGCTCATAGCATGCTACTAACATGCTGCGCCCCATCAAACTTTCTCCCAAAGTGCCGAAGAGTTGGACGTGTGTCGACGGGTTGCAAATATTTTGCGCATTGCCGGCACGCCGGTGAGAAACATCGTAGTGTGACAGGGCCTTAACATATGTATATAATATATAAATGTATATAGCACATTGCAATATCATCAGATATGGTGTTCCTGCACTCCACTCCACCATTTATCCATAAGCCAGGGGATCAATCATCTATATTCTTATTTTATTATTCTAAGCTATTTCATCAGCGAAGCAGATATGCATCATATAAATCTGAGGATAATAATAATAATAATGTTAATAGTAATAATAAGAACAAGAACAATAATAATGGAAATAAGAAGAAGATGAAGAAGAAATGAATAATATTAAAAAGGAGACAGCCAAAGTTCTAAGGGAGCGATCCTTCAGATAAAAGCGTCTGCCAAGTGGTGAATGTTTTGTGCACTGCAGACGGCCATTCGTGGTTGCCTGGCTCACTCAGACCTGCGAGCTGTTCCTTGTATTGGTGCCATAGGATCAGATGAGACAGATATAACCGCATCGCATTTACCATTGATTCGTGGCAAACCAGATCTTGTCTCGTCTCTGGCTCTATTGCATTTGCGGGGTCCGACGAAGTGGTTGATGCTCAGAGCCAGCCAATAGAGGCTCGGCTCCTCTCCTCTCCTCTCCTCTTCGGCTTAGCTGTCGCAAGCTATATATATATATAAATAATATACCGTAAAGCCTCTCTAACCGACTACCTCCACAGACTGACCACTCCCGTATATAGATCGCTTTATTTGTGTCCCACACAATACCATTGTAATGATAAAGAAACCTCTAAGCCGACCACCACCCTGATTGGACCACTTAAGGTTGGTCCTACGGTCGGTCGATTTAGAAAGGTTTTACTGTATATATATATAAAAATATATATATATATACCGTAAAACTTATAGAACCTACTACCTCCACATATCGACCACTCCCCTATATCGATCGCTTTATTTGGGGGACAAACGATCAACCATACAATACCATTGTAATGATGCAAAAAACCTCCCTACGCCGACCACCTCCCTAAGTGGACCACCTATGGCTGATCCCATGGTAGGTCGATATAGAGAGGTTTTAGTATATTTGTATATATATATATATATATATAATATATATACCGGATAGGATGGCTGAATTGTAAGAGCCGTCGGGGGCTGGTTGGATTTCATGTTTTGGAATCTAGACGGAGTCAAAGCAATGAATTACAACATTGAAACTTGTCGCCACCTAGCGTTGTATTCGGTATTACTAGGAGATGGGGTAAAGCCTTGGTTTTCTCGGTATGAGGATAATGTGAGTGACTCGTATATCAGGTGTAGTCTGCTAATGCGATAGACTATTTGCATTATGTTGCCATAAGTGCACACAGTCCCATGCTGGTACCCACCCTGATATAACCTTAGATGTTGCTAGGAGTAACATGCAAATACAATGACAACATATATATGACGTTCATAGACTATGTACCCATTCGTACACTTGGGTATATATATTATTTTTGGTACATTAGTTGTTTAAGCAGGGGAAATTTCAACCGCAGACGATTGGTCTTCCTCATTCCAGTGCTCCTTGCCCTATCCTAATAATGCAGAGTGCATGGCTAAGAAACAACAAGTATCAATATATGTGAGTATAAAAGTACGGAAGGGAATTGTTCTAAGTATTGACATTAATTGATATTACTGATATTACTGATATTATTGATATTACCGGTTGTTATACTCTGTGTGATTCCACACTTGACTGGTGGTGCCACATGTGTCCCACCTCTCTTCCAATGTGTGTTGACAAGTGTTAGTCGCGCAAGAGGATTATATATATAATAATATATATATATAGCCATGGTATTAGAGCAACCGGCCTTTGATGACGCTGTAAGTTATACTCAGCGGTGGAAATCCAAATTGGCAGAGCTGGGGGAATGGAGAATCGAACCGCCGACCCTCAGATTAGGAGTCTGACCTAGAAAAAAGTCAGACACTCTAACCACTCCGCCACAGAGAACGCCTTTGATGTGTGGAGGCCGGAAAGCACTAATGTATGATATACTCAAGCAATGATCCACTTACTATATCTGCTTACTATATATACTTACTATTTCTGCTTACTATATCTGCTTACATATCAGTTCCAAACCATCAGATTATATAACTAAGGTGATATGTTCGTAGAGCCATATACTAGGGTTGAATTACACAAATTTGTTATTCACAACTCGCCTCAGGACGGATCGGCTGGGAAAAAATTGTTAACTAGTGGTATTTTACATGCTAGACTCTTTATAGGAAATAGAACCCTAACTTCTGTGTGTGGAGGCCAGAAAGCACTAATGTATGATATTACTCCAGCAATGATCTGCTTACTATATCTGCTTACTATATATACTTACAATATCTGCTTACTGTATCAATTCCAAGAAATAGTAACCCAACAGAAATTAAGTGTGGTAAAGTCTAGTAGCCAGGGGTGGCTGTCTCCTCCTGCTGTGCTGTCTCCAGGTCATCTGCCTGCCACACTCCCTGTCCAGCTCTTTTATTCAGATGGAACACATTCAAAATACAGGTACACAGTTGCTGGGAGTCTCCTCAGTCAGAGACAGTAGCATGGCATTTCATTGGCTGAACTCCTCCAGTCAGTGGTAGGGGGAGGCAGGGTGGGAATGGGTGGACCCCCACCACTCCTACCAGCCCCCTCCACCCCTGCTGGGTAAGGGGGTTGGGCGGGCCAACCCACCCACCCCAAGTCAGATACATATTTGTCCATCAAGTTCACCAATCACACTTACATGGGAGTATCAATCCTATTTATCTTTACATAACATAACACCAGTAGCCAAAGTAGTAGGAGTTTCTATATGCCTTACTTTGAGAATTACATATTGCATCATCTTTAGTTCAGAAAACTGTGACCAGGTGGAGCAGGGAGGGCTCACCACACAAACTGACACACACACAGCCCCCACTCCCTCAGATACTGGCATCTGTAAATCATGCCATAACAGGCACACATAACTCAGTTTCTTAACTTAATTATTGTACCCATTCTGTGCTTTCTTCACAGACTATTTGGCTGGGTGAAGAAATCACAATCTGCAGCAACTGTATATGCTGTCCTTAGTTTCAGCATTTATCTCTCTTTATACAATATATAATACCAACAGACTTAAAGTCAGTAATACATGTAGCTATACCAATGCAGTAATCATTTTCCAGAGTTCTTATCTACAGTGGTTATATTTGATGTAGAACTTTAGAACAATCTGATATTAATTATCACTTCACTTAATATACATAATCTACCATGGTTTCACAACTTGGTTTGAATATTATACATATGTATCTACCAACATGATAGAATGAATTAGCTATTATTAGAGAGGTTTTATAGTGCTACTTATATAATTGGAATATCATTATAATTACTTTATAGAAATAACTAGATGATTTAAATATGATTAAAACAGTTTTCTTAATGCTTCACATATAAGTTTCATGAAAAGTAGATATTTTAGAATTTATTTAAACTATTATTTATTTATGAACCAGACCTAAACAGTCTGAATATTTTACAAAATGACTCCTCTCATCTATGTTGGGTTCTTGGTGAATCGGAGAACCCACAAAGAGACACAGACATCAGAGATGGCATGGAGGAGGCCTGGGGTGGGTGGGAGGGGGGGGGGGTAGCGGACTGCCGGGTGCTTCCTTTTCCAAATAGTCGTCTGCAATACAGGTAGAGGCCACCTCTTGAATGTCAAGCCGTCTCAGATTATCAAGGCATATTGAAAAGCCAAGACAGTTTCCATATAGAAACGAATAGAGGTGACCTGTCACAGTCTACAACTTGCTTAAGATTGAATAAGGAACCTAACAAATTATATCAGTATAACGGGCTTTACTAGCTCTTTGCAGTGCATATTAATAAAATTCTACCATGAATAGTATGTTCATACTATTAAATTGAAATAACAATAAAATAAAGAGATAAACTTATTTTGCCTATAACATTGTGGTGCTGGTATTATAGAATTAGTAATTTTTACTGGGAAACCACCATAGTCTCTTAGAATCAAAACCCTATACATAGTTAATTAGAAATAATCAGGAATATGAACAAATCATGATATATAGCATCACATAAACCATTATTCTATTATAGACACAGGCAGATGGGTTGTTGTTTTAGCAGTCTGCCCAATGATGGGCACTGGAGGAGGGTGTGGGTGTGGAGTGGGATTACTGTAACTGTGGGGTATATTTATCTGTTACCACCTGTCTATTTGGTCGTAAAGGGCGCATTCCTTACACGCGTAATGCGTAATGAGAATGTGAATGCGAATGCGACAAAAAATCGAAATGCCTTGAAACCTATGAGCTACATTCCTTACATGCGTAATGCGAATGTGAATGCGAATGCGAATGCGAATGCGAATGCATTTTCCCGATCAGTCCATGTAGCGATCGGTGCGTAATGCGTTATGCGTCAAGCTGGTGCGAATAGAAAAGCATCAGTTGCATTTGTCCATTGATATAAGGCTGGAGGAGGTGACTGATAATTATGGACAGCCGGGACAAGGTGGTGCGAATAGAAAAGCATCAGTCGCATTTATCCATTGATATATGGCTGGAGGAGGCGACTGATAAATACGGACAGCCGGGACAAGGTGGTGCGAATAGAAAAGCATCAGTCGCATTTGTCCATTGATATAAGGCTGGAGGAGGCGACTGATAATTATGGACAGCCGGGAGAAGGACGGTTGTATATGTATATGTGTACAGTAAAACCTCTATAAATTAGTATTATATGTATATGTATAAATATGTGTGAGCTGCCATGATTCTACAGCAAAGACATTGACAGAATGAATGATAGATAGCCACATTTACTTTTTATATACTTCACTGCATGCTGCATAACGCATAACGCATAATGCATGAAGGGCACATTCCATATACGCGTAATGCGTAATGCGTTATGCGTTACGCGTTATGCGTTATGCGAATGCCAGCATTCCATATACGCGTAAGGCGTAATGCGTTATGTGGCGCACGACTGGCTATATTTAAAAAATAAAAATAAACAATTATTCTCCATACTGCTCTGTATGTGACCAAATATTGCATGTATATCTATGTAACTTTTTGTATGTCACATGGGGGTTCCTACCTTTATTATAACCAAATTATAGATAAGTATTCATATTTCTGTGCATATGGTAGCATTTTTAGCTTTCCCCTAACCGTATGTCTCCCTGGTGCCCAGCTCACCATGTGTTTCCAATTAGCACCCCTCTGTGAGACTGTTCCGTAATGCTCAGTCGCCTCTCCTGGTGTTAAACTAATGGACACATCAGACTCAGGTTTCTATTCACATCCAGCTTGACGCATAACGCATTACGCACCGATCGCTACATGGAGCGATTGGGATAATGAATTTCTGACGCATTCGCATTCGCATTACGCATTACGCGTGTATGGAATGTACCTCATAGGTTTCAAGGCATTTCGATTTTTTGTCGCATTCGCATTCGCATTCGCATTACGCATTACGCGTATATGGAATGCGCCCTTTACGCGTGTAAGGAATGATGGCATTCGCATAACGCATAACGCATAACGCATTACGCATAACGATTGTAAGGAATGCCAGCTTTATGCTTGCATTGCGCTTGATTCGTGGCGGACGAGGAGTGTGCCCCCCCCCCCCTTAAGGCTGCATTCCATATACGCGTAATGCGTAATGCGTTATGCGTTACGCGTTATGCGCTATGCGAATGCCAGCATTCCATATACGCGTAATGTGTATTGCGTTATGCGTTATGCAGTGAAGTATATAAAAAGTGTATAAAAGTGTGTGTGACTCTGTGTCTCTGTGTGTGTCTCTATGTGTGTGTCTGTGTCTCCGTGTCTGTGTGTGTGTCTCTGTCTGTGTCTGTGTGTGTGACTCTGTGTCTGTGTGTGTCTCTATGTGTGTGTATGTGTCTCTGTGTCTCTGACAAAGAGACACACACAGACACATATACACACACATACACACACAGAGACACAGACACAGATACACACACAGAGACACACACAGAGACACAGAGACACAACACAGAGACACACACACACAGACACACACACAGAGACACACACACAGACACACACACAGAGACACACACAGACACACACACACACACACACAGACACAGATACACACACAGATACACACACAGAGACACAGAGACACAACACAGAGACACACACACAGAGACATACACACAGACACAGAGACACACACACAGACACACACAGAGACACACACAGAGAAACACACACAGACACAGAGACACACACACAGACACACACAGAAACACAGAGACACACATAGAGACACAGAGATACACACACAGACACACACACATCAACAGAGACACAAAGACACAGACACACACAGAGACACAACACAGACACAGATACACACACATACACACACAGACACAGAGACACAACACAGAGACACACACAGACACACACACACACAGACACACACACACACACACACAGACACACACACAGACACAGAGACACAACACAGAGACACACACAGAGACACACACATACACACACAGACACACACATACACACACAGAGACACACACACAGACACACAGAC
The DNA here is from genome assembly GCA_030323885.1 of Branchipolynoe longqiensis. Classification (NCBI taxonomy): domain Eukaryota; kingdom Metazoa; phylum Annelida; class Polychaeta; order Phyllodocida; family Polynoidae; genus Branchipolynoe; species Branchipolynoe longqiensis. Next base: position 59,791,474 of record CM059187.1, on the reverse strand, counting down.
ACAGATACACACACATATACAAACACAGAGACACAGAGACACAACACAGAGACACACACACAGACACACACACAGACACACACACACAGACACACACACAGAGACACAGATACCCACACAGAGACACACACACAGAGAATGGGACGGTCCAAACATGGCTCAGTTTAGCTTGCTTAGAGGGATGTTAGGACCGTCCCAAATATGAAGACTGCTTCCTAACAGGTCCGCCGCATACACCTACATGTTTGCACCGGCTGTCCGTAATTATCAGTCGCCTCCTCCAGCCTTATATCAATGGACAAATGCGACTGATGCTTTTCTGTTCACACCACCTTGTCCCGGCTGTCCGTAATTATCAGTCGCCTCCTCCAGCCTTATATCAATGGACAAATGCGACTGATGATTTTCTATTCGCACCACCTTGAAGAGTGCTTCCTAACAGGTCCGCCGCATAAACCTACATGTTTGCACCGTCCCATTCTTCATATTTCTCATGAAGACCGTAATTATCAGTCGCCTCCTCCAGCCTTATATCAATGGACAAATGCGACTGATGCTTTTCTGTTCGCACCACCTTGTCCCGGCTGTCCGTAATTATCAGTCGCCTCCTCCAGCCTTATATCAATGGACAAATGCGACTGATGCTTTTCTATTCGCACCACCTTTACGCATTACGCATTACGCACCGATCGCTACATGGAGCGATCGGGATAATGGATTTTATTCGCATTCGCATTCGCATTACGCATTACGCGTATATGGAATGTAGCTCATAGGTTTCAAGGCGTTTCGATTTTTTGTCGCATTCGCATTCGCATTCGCATTACGCATTACGCGTATATGGAATGCGCCCTTTACCCTCCTCCGGCCCGCCGACGGCCGTTGAGCTTACATAACACTCCCCCCCCCCCCTCCGTTCCTTTGGGCTTATAACCCGGCCGCCCTGCTGCTTCCAACCACTCCGCCTCCTGACGCCCCCTGCAACACTTCTACGCCATTTTTTCTACTTTGATTTGTATATAATTCATATTCATGTAGATTAAACCTTACATATAAGATGGTAGTAGTGTTCAGTGTCATCGACAAGTAACCTGACTCCTGGCCTGTCACCGCAGTGACTCCTGGCCTGTCACCGCCATCTACCCCAGACACGACTCCCAGCCTGTCCCTGCCGTGATTCCCGGTCTGTCCCTGCCGTGACTCCTGGACTGTCCCCGCTGTCATTCCCGGTTTGTCCCTGCCGTGACTCCTGGACTGTCCCCGCTGTGATTCCCGGTTTGTCCCTGCTGTGACTCCTGGCCTGTCCCCGCCGTGATTCCCGGCCTGTCCCTGCCGTGACTCCTGGCCTGTCACCGCCATCTACCCCAGACACGACTCCCAGCCTGTCCCTGCCGTGATTCCCGGTCTGTCCCTGCCGTGACTCCTGGACTGTCCCTGCCGTGATTCCCGGTCTGTCCCTGCCGTGACTCCTGGACTGTCCCCGCTGTGATTCCCGGTTTGTCCCTGCTGTGACTCCCAGCCTGTCCCTGCCGTGATTCCCGGTCTGTCCCTGCCGTGACTCCTGGACTGTCCCTGCCGTGATTCCCGGTTTGTCCCTGCCGTGACTCCTGGACTGTCCCCGCTGTGATTCCAGGTTTGTCCCTGCTGTGACTCCTGGCCTGTCCCCGCCGTGATTCCCGGCCTGTCCCTGCCGTGACTCCTGGCCTGTCACCGCCGTGATTCCCGACATGTCCCTGTCGTGAGTCCTGGCCTGTCACTGCCGTGACTCCTGGCCACCCACCGCCGTGACTCCCAGCCTCCCACAGCCATGACTCCTGGCCTGTCCCTGCCGTGACTCCCCGTCTGACCCTGCCATGACTCCTGGCCTGTCACCGCCGTGACTCCCGGCCACCCACCGCCATGACTCCCGGCCTACCCGTGCCGTGACTCCCAGCCAACCACTGCCGTGATTCCCGGCCCACCCATGCCGGATTCCGGGCCAACCACCCGAGAATCAGGAGGAGTGCCCCCCCCCCCCCCCTATCCTCCGACGGCCCGCCGACGGCCGTTGAGCTTACATAACACCCCCCCCCCCCTACCCGTTCATTCGGCCTTATAACCCGGCAGCCCTGCTGTTTCCAACCACTCCACCTCCTGACGCCCCCTGCAGCACTTCTCCGCCATTTTTTCTACTTTGAATTGTATATAATTTGTATTCGTGTAGATGGTAGTAGTGTTCAGTGTCATAGACAAGTAACCTGACACCCGGCCTGTCACCGCCGTGACTCCCGGCCTACCCGCACTGTGACTCCCGGCCAACCACCCAGGAGCCGTGATTCCCGGCCTGTCCCTGCCATGACTCCTGGCCTGTCACCGCCGTGATTCCCGACCTGTCCCTGTCGTGACTCCTGGCCTGTCACTGCCGTGACTCCCGGCCACCCACCGCCATGACTCCCGGCCTACCTCCGCCATGACTCCCAGCCTACCTGTGCCGTGACTCCCCGCCTACCCCCGCCATGACTCCCAGCCTCCTACAGCCATGACTCCTGCCCTGTCCCCGCCGTGACTCCCGGTCTGACCCTGCCGTGACTCCTTGCCACCCACCGCCGTGAATCCCACTGCCGTGACTCCCGGCCTACCCACGCCGGATTCCCGGCCAACCACCCGGGAATCACGGCAGGGTACGTCGGGAGTATTATCCATAAAAACAGAAATAATAATCTAATATGCACATCTAATATATAAAATGACATCTACCTCAGCCGCGACTCCCGGCCTGTCCCTGCCGTGACTCCCGGCCTGTCCCCGCCGTGACTCCCGATCTGTCACCGCCGTGACTCCCACCGCCGTGACTCCCAGCCTGTCCCCGCCGTGACTCCCAGCCTCCCAGGGCCATGACTCCCGGCCTGTCCCCGCCGTGACTCTCGGCCTCCCACCGCCATGACTCCTGGCCTCCCACCACCGTGACTCCTGGCCTCCCACCGCCGTGACTTCCGGCATCCCACCCTGCTGACTCACAACCATAGTATCACTCTCAGTGGTGGAAAGATCCATTATGTTATATTATATTGCATTAATATATCTACCTAATTACATTATGTATAGATCTATATTCCATAAATGTAAAGTGAAAAGAGACTTACCAATGTTCCTGGACATAGGAATGACTGCATCACATTTTGCATAATAATCCTCCATTTGTACCTAATCAGTTGACCCATGTGTAGTCTCAAAGACCCTATAATACTAAGACGGCTCACTCAGCCTGTACTGTGTAATCAAAATGATCAAACCCACCACTTGGTGCAATGGCTGTTCTCTTGGTTAAACAGGTGCTATATTATATGTATAAATGTATATATGAATGTGAAAGATGTGTGATGATGGCGATGCTGATGATGATGCTGATGATGATGTGTATTTGTTCATAGCAATTTCATATTGATGTGTATTCATACTTACCTATCTCATGTATAATATAATTGTATGTGTTTACATGTGAAACACCAACCAGCAGCTGGGCTGATCAAACCCACCACAAGGTGGCACTGCAAAATTTACATTACCATGGGTAGGGAGTGAGCTGTCTTAGTATTATAGGGTCTTTGGTAGTCTGTTCCTTCAGAGAATTAAGTGTGTGCAGTATGCTGTGGCACTGGTCCATTAAATACCAAACCCAATGCTTCTCACAACTATTCAAGGGGACAACAGTTCTGACACTCACACACTCAGTGCAGGGGGGATTGGCGAGGAGAAGCGGCTGAGGGTGGGAGGAGCATTATTTGTTTTCGTTAGTTTTTTTGGAGTTTTACGTCCTGGCAACATTTAAAGTCATATCTCGGTAGCTACCGGACTTGACAGTGCGCCCTCATTGCGACTTTATAGTGTTTCTCCACTGGGAGAACAGGCCGTCGGCACCATGTCCCAATTTCCCATTCAATCACATTATCCTGATATTGAGCTAACCAGTCCTTTCCTTATCCTAATAATGCTGAGCACCAGGCTAGGTATTGACAAGTACCAATTTTGTAAGTCATTGGTTTGACTCGACCAGGAATGGAACTCCCGACCTTCTGCACGGGAAGCATGTTCTCTTCGATTCGGGTACCGCGTCCGGTTGGGGGAGGAGGACGTTGAGGGGGACGGGGATGGGTGGGTGGGATGGGGAGATGAGGGAGAGGCGACTGGGTGTGGGGAGGGGAGGGGCCAGGGGGGGAAGAAGAAGAGGCCGTATCCGGAATTCATCTCCGAAGTTACACGATGGAGCAACATCACCGGTGAGCAATACGATTACTGCCTGTTGTATCGAATTGCTAGTTGTCGAAGCGACTGTCATTACGGAGAGAAGAACTCGTCAGACACGGAAGGGTTCCGGGAAGATAGCGTGTCCAAGGCGCAGCAGTGTGTTTGTGTCGGGCGGGAGGGTGTAATGAAACAAGGGTACCCTGCTCAGAGGGCTACAACCCCCCCCCCCCAACCATCAACGCCCCCCCCGAAAAAAACCCAATCACACACACCCATACTGATGTACCCCGCGGCTACCTGCTCCACACACCCCCGCCACACACGCACAGTCAAAATAAACATACCATATCCCAATTGCTACCCACTACACCTCCACCCCTCCCTCACACGCACACACAGATACACAAAGATATCCCAAGGGCTACCCAATCCGCCCCTCCCCACACACGCGCACACAAATACACACAGCATATTCCCAGGGCCACCCACTTCCCCGTACCACACACGCAGTTAGATAAGCATAACTTATTCCCAGGGCTACCCACTCCCCCCTCCCCCACACATGCACGCATACAGATACACACAACCTATTCCTTGGGCTACTCACTCCCCCCACCCCCCACCCCACACACGCATATATACAGATACACACAACATATCCCCAGGGCCACTCACTCCCCCGTACCACACACACACAGTTAGATAAGCACAACATATTCCCAGGGCTACCCCCCCCCCCCACACACGCATGGTACAGATACACACACCCTATTCTTGGGCTAACCCACTCCCCCACCCCTCACCCCACACACGCACAATACACATAACACAACATATCCCAGACCACTCACTTCCCCCTACCACACACACACATATTTAGATAAATATACTTATCCCAGGGCTACCACTCCCCCTCCCCCACACACGCAGGCATACAGATACACACAACCTATTCCTTGGGCTACCAACTCCCCCCACTCCCACCCCACACACGCACATATAGCGATACACACAACATATCCCCAGGGCCACTCACTTCCCCCTACCACACACATATTTAGATAAACATAACTTATTCCCAGGGCTACCCACTTCCCCATCCCCCCTCACGCACACATACAGATACACACAACATATTCCCAGGGATACCCAGTTCCCCCACCCTCCACACATGCACACATACAGATACACACACCATATCCCCATAGCTACTCACTTCCCCTGTCCCCACAACACACAGAGATACACACAACATATTCCCAGGGATACCTAGTCCCCCCCCCCCACACACATACAGATACACACAACAGATCCCCAGAGCATACACATGTACGCACATATATACACACAACATATTCCCAGGACTACTACCACACACACATATACACACATACATATACATATACAAATAGACGAGATCACCGTTCGGACTGTGCATACGCCCAAAACGGTGTTGGCAGCATTGCAAATGTGTACAGCCATTGAGTTAATTTATTACAAACAAAAATAAAAAATTACTATACTATGCATACGTTTACTCCAAAATCCAGTATGGTATAGAGGTGTATGGGAGAGCCAAATCATCAACCCTAAAAAAGGTACATACACAACAAAACAGAGCCTTGAAAATACTGTATAGCAAAGACTATCTCACCCCAACTAAATCACTTCATAAAGACCTGGACTTACTTATGGTAACTGACATTTATAAAATATACATCGCAAAATTTGTTTACAAGCAAAAGAATGGCCTACTCCCTGAAATATTTGATAATCTCTTCAAAGAAAACAATCAGGTCCATTCCCATAACTCATGACAGATAAATAACATACCTCACAAACACACTAGAAACAAATATGGCAAAATAACAACTGAAAAACAAGGAACCAATATCTGGAACTCAATACCAGTAGAGATTAGAAACCTTAAAACTTTGAAAAACTTCTGTAAAAAACTAAAGATAAGCTATCTCAATGCATACTAAATTGATTACCAGTAAAGAATATATATAATACCCCTATTAACATACATGCAAAATAACTACTGATACTGCATGTAAGTACATGAATCCATGACACAATATCCATATAATATTCCTATCATTACTTGGTTTTTTACTAACTGTGAAGAGACGCATCAGTATCTCATCATAATCATTAGTTAAAAATGTAGCTTAAGTTTAATAATTTGTTATTGTCATCACTTGTTCGTTCACATCATGGAGACCAGCTAGATAAGCATCCCTTTTCTGGGATCCTTTCTGTCTGTAAGGAATTTGTATGCATTTATTGTAACACCTCAGTTTATTGTAAACATACCTTGCAGAGAGTTAAAATAAAAGAATTGAATTGAATTGACATATATTTTTTAGTTGGTATTCTATGTTTCAAAGAAGAGCTGAGATGAGCTGAAACTAGCACATTTCATAGCTGCACCCAGTATATTAGCATTAGCCATCGGCTCCGCGAGGGTTTGTTTTTCTTCCACACACCCCACAATGAACCACATGGCTGGAATGGCAATGTGAATGTAGTCTATACACACAACATATCTCCAGGGCTCTCCACTCATCATTCCCACACACACACACACACGCACATACAGATACACACAACAGATCCCCAGGTCTACCCGCTCCAACGACCCTCCTCTCATTGCACACACACAGACAGCCAGGGGAGAATTTACTAAAAAAAAGGGCAGAAAAAAGAACTATGTCCTCGCTGTCCCCACACGGAAGTCGGACACTCAACGGAAGCCAAGGAATCAGCAGTTAGTGAATAGCGACTGTATTTCAGACGGGAACGCATCACAAAAAAACATGGAGACAACAAACTCCCCATAGTGTCCCCTGTCGACTAACTGGCCACCACTCTGCACATGTGTACATTGGAGACTAACTCCCTGCACTCCAACAAAGTAGATTGATTGATTGGTGGTTGCTTTACGCCGTGTCGGCAGCATAGGCCATATTCACGGCGAGAAATGTTTGTTTTTTGTTCAAACCATCGCTTTTACATGTAAAAGCAGACAATCAATTATGTGCCAATAGACACTCATTAAATTAGAAAGCTCACAATCATATATTTGTGGTCAAGGGAAACAAATTCCCATAGAAAAAGAAAAGTTTTATTAATATTTGATAGAATCTATTTAGTAAACTATATGAGGTTGTACAGTCCAGCTGCCCTCAAGAAGGCTAAAATGTTTTCCTGTTTTACCTTAGTAAAAAGGTCATGCATACTGTCTGCAGTGTAGAACTGTTGGTGCAGGGCCAAAAAATCAATGCAACTTAGTCAAATGTGTTTGAGTGTCAGCGGGGACTGACACCCAATACATTCAGGGGGAGGTTCCCCCTTGAGCAGAAAAGCATGTGTAAGCCACGAGTGTCCAATACGGCAGCGGCTAAGGACCACTTGGTCCCGCCGACCTCCCGCATGAGTCTGTGGTGGCTTTCCCACAGATGGTTCAATTTCTTTAAGTTTATTAATGTTTTCATCCCACTCATGTTGCCATTTGGATTTTATGTGGGTGGCTATTAGTGGTTTCAGATCAGAGTGAGGGATCAGACATGGTTCAAGATCACAGTTCAGGGCCTTCTTCGCAGCCCGATCAGCCTGTTTGTTTCCTTGTATGCTGGCATGGCCAGGCACCCAGCACAGGTGGATGTCATACCCATCCGTTGTCAGTTGGTTCATTTTATAAATGACCGTTGCTAGAATAGGGTGATTCGTTTTCAGTCCAGCAACAGCCAGGAGGCAAGAGAACGAATCACTGTATATAACATAGTTAGTGTGGTTGGATACCTCAATACACTCCAACGCGAGAAGGAGTGCTGGGGCTTCTGCAGTGAAAATCGAGCTCTGATCGGGCAAACGTACACCAAATCTTTCCCATCGGCAGACTGCCGCAGAAGCTACCCGGATTTGGTCTTTTGAACCATCAGTGTATATGGAGAGGTGGTCTGCAAACTGGCCTTGAATCTGTGCATGCAATCCTTGGTACTCGAGTGGATGTGTCCCAGACTTCCTCAGTTCCATGAGTCGGAGGATAACCGATGGCTTTCTCAACGACCACGGGGGATGTTCTGGGACTTTGGCATCCTCCAACATGTCCAAATCCATGCCCAAGGCCTCCAAATGAGGTCTCATTCGGAGCCTCAGTGGCCGGATGTAATTCGGCCTGGCTTCATACCTGGATTTGTCATGTTGCTCGAATAGACAATTGTGTGCAGGATTCAGTGCATTAGTTTTTATCTTGACTACATATTGCATGGCCAGTTTGATTCTCCTATTGTTAAGTGATGGTTCATTGGCTTCGACGTAAAGGCTCTGAACCGGTGAGGTGCGGAAGGCCCCAAGGGCCAGGCACAGTCCCTGGTGGTGGATCGTGTCTAGCAGCCCAATATATGATTTCCTTGCGGAACCATATACTATGCTGCCATAATCCACTCATGACCGAACCAAGGTTTTGTACACCGAGAGCAGAATATCTCTGTCCGCTCCCCACTCTGAGCTGGACAGCACCCTCAGAATATCTAGTGCTTTCAGGCATCTTGTTTTCAGGTACTTTATATGTGGCACAAAAGACAGTTTTGCGTCAAGAATGAGGCCCAGAAATTTGGTTTTCTCAACGACTTTAATGGGATCCCCATCCAGGGTCAGCTCCGCTTCCACATTCATTCTACGCAGCAGGCAGAAGTGCATGCAGACTGTTTTGGTCTTGGAAAATTTTAAACCATTCAGAACTGACCATCGATGGATCCCATTTATGCTTGGTTGTAGCTGTCTCTCTATGACATTCATGTTAGCACCGTTGTAATATAAAACAAAGTCGTCCACGAAAAGACTACAGGAGACCCCCCACTTTACAGCAGCAGCAATACCATTGACCTTGACACCGAAAAGGGTTACAGCCAGTATGCTGCCTTGAGGTACTCCTAGTTCCTGTGAGTGTAGGCTGGAATAGGTAGTCTTGACACGGACGCGGAAATGCCTGAAGGCTAGAAAGTTCCTGATGAAAATTGGCAAGTGGCCATGAAGGCCAATCGTATGAAGATCCTCCATGATGCCATGCTGCCACGTTGTGTCATAGGCTTTTTTGAGGTCGAAAAGACAGCCACAACATGCTCCTTCTTAAGGAAAGCATCTCTTAAGAAGGTCTCCATGTGCACCAAATGGTCGAGGGTGCTGCGGCCCCATCTGAAGCCACATTGAAGGTTGGACAGGTGGTGTCCTGACTCCAGTAGCCAGACGAGGCAGTTGTTTACCATGCGCTTCATGGTTTTACAGATGCAGCTTGTGAGGGCTATGGGACGATAGTTGTTGGCTTCACTCTGGTCTTTACCAGGTTTGGGAATCGGTATTACTGTCGCCTCCTGCCAAGAGGCAGGGACGACACCCAACTCCCAGATGTTGTTGAAGAGTTGAAACAACAGTCTCAGTGCATGTTCAGGGAGATGCTTAAAAATTGATAATGAATTCCATCAGGTCCAACTGCTGTGTCGTGCGAGCTTTCCAAAGAACACCTCAACTCACCCATACTGAATGGGGAGTTGTAGTGCTCCTCGCCATCGGAGGAAAAGTCCAAGAGCTTTCACTCTTGGCGTTCCTTGACGGCCCGAAAGCCCGGAAGGCAGTTTGCCAAAGACGAGTTTCAAGGTGCGAGCCAATTCTTCAGTTATTTCGTCGAGTAATGTGAGAATGGTGTCGTTGTGTTTCAAGTGCTGGACTACAGAAGAATCACCTCCCCTTTGTTTGATTCTCCTGATCATTGTCCACACTTGTCCACACTTTGCCAATGGTGATGCTAGAAACAAATTGTCTCCAACACTGCCTCCATGCTTCTTTGATTGTTCTGCGAGTGTGAGCGTGCAGAATTCTAAAGAGCCTCAACAAAGAATGTCCAGGGCATCCATTATCTGTTTGTGTAACCACAAATGTGCCTGGAGAGTGCCTGGGGAAAATATTTGAATGGTGAATGTGGCAAGGACCCCATTTACTGTGATTTCCCCCCACACCCCAAATTGTTGTTATAAATGGCATGGATTAGTAGTAGCACTAGCAGTTCTGCTATTACTAGGATTAGTACTTGCAGTTCTCTTATTTATTGTCTACACCGGATGGGATGTCAGAAGTTTCAAAGGTGCCGGCCGGCTTCCTGTGAGAGAGGTCGTGGGTGTGAATCCTGATTGAGTCAAACCAAAGACTTACAACATTGATACTTGTCACTACCTAGCCTAGGATAGGGCAAAGACCGGTTTGTTCTGTATCAGAATAATGCGTCTGAGTGCTTTTGGATTATCATGCCCTTGGTTCACTCTCCCAGTTAGGCAGCACTATAAAGTCACCAGGATTGTGCACAGTCACAAGTCAGTGACACATCATGATATGACCGTGGATGTTCCCAGGACGTAAAACCCCGAATAAACTGCACTATTTTTTAGTTATCATCAGCATTTTATGATGCAAAGGTTAAAGAAAATCGGACAGTTCACAATCCTATTGAGAAACAGGATACTGCCATTTATTTTGCACCTGTGTCACTCTACCTCTGATTTTATGGGCAGTCAGCTTATGCAAATTTGTACTGAGGGAGCATTTGTACAGTTCTGGTTTCAGTAGTCCAATTCATATAGATTTAAAACATAAATAAGAACAAAGATTTTGCAATGGTGTGATGGAAATATGCAGATTTCAATGTGTTATTGTGCTTTCGAACACCTGCCCGGATATCTGAGTGGGTATGTCATGAGGTCAATCCCCAGCTGAGTCCAAGGTAATGACCAAATTGTTACTGGTGCTCAGGAATACTAGTGTCGTGGGGACCAGACGGGATGGCCGAATGAGTTAGCACGTCCCTATCCCGTGTTGGTAGATCGTAGGGTCGTGGGTTCGAACACTGGTCGAGTCAAACGGAGGACTTAAACATTTATACTTGTCGCTTCATAGCCTAGTGCTCGGCATTATTAGGATAGGGCAAGGACTGGTTGGCACAGTGTCAGGATAATGTGACTGAGTCATGGTGCTGGCTGCCTGGTCTTCCAGTGGGGCAGCACTATAAAGTCGCTATGAGTGCGCACTGTCACAAGTAGGTACCCGTCCTGATATGACCTTAGATGTTGCTAGGACGTAAAACAACAAACAAACTAGTGTCGTGGGGGTGTTGAACATGGGAAATATTGTGCCTAGAGGAGGATTCGAATCCACACTTCTTGCCATTCCAGAGTTAGGGTGCTAATCATTACACTACCGGGGCTCCCTGATGCAATCACCATATCCATGCTCACCTGTATACCTGGCTCTTTGCCTGAGAGGTCAATGCAGTCTACTAGTACTGCACTGGGATAGGGCAAGGCAGATTGACTCTGAATCAGGGCAATATGACTGAGTTGGATATCGGGTCTCAATGGAGCAACACTATAAAGCCACCATACGTGCGCTCCATCACAAGCTGATGTGCTGATGGTACCTTAAATAGTACTGATCTATAAATCCTCAACCGGTCACTCGCTTACCCCCGCTGATTCTGATTGGTTCCTCAGGGTTCAGGCAGGTTACACTAGTGAATACACACACGCGGCATCTTGATTCGAAAACGAGGTTAGTTGCCCAACTGATCCGAGGAAACCCTAACAATGTCACAACTTACAATTTTCAACCGTCAGGAAAAAGTGGATCAAATAGTGAGTGTGCTATAAAAATATATTTTCATGTATTTCCCAAAACAGATACAAACAAAACAAAAAGATTCCTGACACTGATAGCCTAAATTAGAAAAAGTCCAGATCTCTGAGCCGTGTCGTAGGAAAGTTTGCCTCTAATTACAGCAGTGTGTTTTCACCTCCAATGGCTGACCAAGCATTCCGTGTAATCACAGATCTCTCAGCACTGAACCTCAGTTACATTTGAAAGCAAAGCTACTTGCACTTTTGCAGTTGGGGGGCAGCATCCCGGGAGTGTGCGATTGGTCAATACCATTCTCTCATTACGTCTCAACGAACGAGTTATTTAATTATGCGCTAAAATATTGCTACTCCTCCTGCATACATAATCTGATGATAGACACTCGCTATGTTTGATATCTATATTTCACAGACCCATCTCTTCTCCCCCCTCCCCCCCGGGCCCCCAACCACTCAAGAATCTGTCATGATGTGTTTGCCTTACTGTCACATCGTGACGTCACATGCACCAATCGGAGGCGTAAACCACACATTCAAATTGCATGTGTAATCCACCTATGCAAATTGGATGTGTAAACTACACATTTAAATTGGATGTGTAAACCACCTATGCAAACTGCATGTGTAAACCACACATTCAAACTATGTGTGTAGGTCACACATTCAAACTGCATATGTAGCCCACCTGTGTAAATCACATCTACAAACACGGTGTGTAAACCACATGTGTAACTCACATGTGCAATCCCCACGTGTAAACCATCTGTGTAAATCAAATCTACAAACCCATGTGTACACCACATGTGTAAACCACATCTACAAACACCATGTGTAAACCAGCTGTGTAAATCACATGTTCAAATCCCAAGGGTAAACCACAAGTGAAAATCACATGTGCAAACACCATGTGTATACCACATATGGAAATCACATGTGCAAACACCATGTTTGAACCACATGTGTAAATCACATGTGCAATCCCCATGTGTAAACCACCTGTTTAAATCATATGTGCAAACATCATGTGTAAACCACATGTGTAAATCACATGTGCAAACACCATGTGTAAACCACATGTGTAAATCACATGAGCAATCCCTATGTGTAAACCACATGTGTAAATCACATGTGCAAACCTCATGTGTAAACCAACTGTGTAAATCACATCTAAAAACCCCTTATGTAAGCCGCAATGAAGCCTTCTTTGAATAGTTCAATACTATTGATACAACTGGCGTGTTAGATAGAAATTACGCATATGAACCTCTATTAGACGGCCACTTAAATCTTAATCAAAGGAATACTGGAAATCAGCCATTAGTTAAGATGGCTAGCCTGTCTTCTCCCCGTGTTCTGATGCAATTCACCACACTGCTCGATAATCCATGTCTGCAGTGTATATACCAGGCCTCTTGTAGCCTACCAATCAATCACTCCGCCACCTCTCCAAGATCAATAGCATCCAGGGCCATTGCCAGAGTTGGCCGCCAGGGATCCGCCGGAAAATACTTCCTGCCAGCCTCGTTCCCACTGCCATTACGTGTGACGTAGGACATACTGCTTGACGTATGACATTAACAGACTGATTGATGTGGTCATATGGCAGTGTATAGTTTGGGACATCCTGACGTGACATTGTAGAGTATTAGCTGTCTTCGGTGGCATCTATAATTCGTGACCTCCAGCTAACCTTTCAATGTACTAAGCTGCTGTTTTTCTCAGTTATCTGTCCGGGTAATAACGGGGCACCTGCCACGTGAGGACAACATTGCTTCTGGATACTGAGTTGTCCATTAAACAGAGATGATATTGTATATGGCATACAGCATATCTATTGGCGTACTGTCATGTAACATATTATACATGGCGACAATCTAAAACTTGAGACATTACATGTGCAGATATGCCAAGTCTCCTGATTTGGCAGGAGATCTCGCTAAAATATAGAAACACTATCCCAATCTCCTGATTTCCAGCTTTTAATTTGTACCCCCCCCCCCCCCGCCAAAGAATCATCTTGGCTTAAACCAACAAAAATCATATTTTTGTATAACTTTTTTTCAAAATTGTTAGAGGGGGATGACCCTCTTCCCACACCCTCCCCCTTTCGCCCACGCTATTTCTCCCTGTTTACAATGTGTTTATTATGGAGATTTCCTACTCACATTCTTATCCACTTGGTACTTCTGCAAGCGGACTATGCTGAGGTATTCCTTTGTAATTAAAAGACATAGGTTATGTTGGCCCAGCTAACATGATTAATTCACTAATGAGACACCGGGTGTGTGGAGGGTGGTGATAGATGTAGTCGCCTCATGCTCACTTGTCGGCCGGAGCTCAAGCCATCCAGTTTGCTGGGTTGAGCGGTGACCTTACACATGAGTTGTATCGCCTTGTTATCTACTTGTATTTCATTGTATTGTTGTCCTATAGTTTCTTTTACTTATCACTTTATATGTCGCAACTCGGCTTATGTTACACCAATTCGGTCTCTCAGACATTCATGATACTCCGTTACTGCACTAGTTTAAGGAAGGCCCTGTTGCCGACTTGCCATATACTTATCCAAGTATTGCTCACTTCCTCGAAGTACGGACTTGTTTTTATCAGAAATATACGTCTGGTTATTTTCAAACTCATATTACAGTCTCAAACTTGGTGTCTCGTTAAGTGAATTGGATAATCATGGCGACTACCAAAATAACTGCACATCAGTCAACATACGCGTCAGTGTACACACCAGCCTAAGTGGCCGGGAGGAATTACACCAAAAGGGCCGAAATGACACTGCCCACCAGTTTGGATTGCTATACTGCTTACAAGTATGCTTTTCCCTCATTTCCCGTGCATGTACTGCTTATATTGTTATTTTCTATAGGACTATATTCCGGTGACTTTACAGGATCTTAGTTTAATTTGACCGAGCATAAGACATGCATGTATCCAAGCATCACGTGGTCATTAAGCAACACAGCCTGTGCAGGACGTTTGGCGTAATATGCAATACCATATACAGCAAACCATATGGTATATGCAAACTGAATGATATCATACAGTAAAACCTCTCTAACCAACCACCACCACAGATCTACCACTCCCCTATATCGATTGCTTTATTTGGGTCCCAAACAATACTATTGTAATAATTTGTTTGTTAGCTCCCTAAACCGACCACCTCCCTAAATGGACCATTTAAAGTCGGTGCCATGGTCGGTCGATTAACATAGGTTTTACTGCATATCTGGTGTACCATATGCTGTGATATAGGACTGTTATAGCATACACACTTACGTGAAATAACTTGAATTTTGTATAGCGGGGGATGTGATTAAATGTGTAATATGATATAATATATAATATGATCTAAACCTATTATGCCATATGATCTGATATGGGTAATATGTATACTTAATGTTCTTTATCTTATATGGAATACCACATTCTATGAAATAGGCTGGAAATGGCACAACCAAATTGTGTGAAATAGGCTAAATTTGGTATAGCAAGTGATGCAACTGCTGACCTAGAAATACATGATATGGGACACCAGATAATGTGAAATAAACCTATTATACCATATGCTGTGTTATTAACTAAACTGATGGTACATCATATCAAACCACATAGGCTTAATGTGCTTTATCATGTAATATACCGTATGATATATTACAGCTTATATGGTATGTCAGTATGTATAATGTGCTGAATTTGATGCGTCACGTGATGTGATTAGGCATCATATAGGATCCCAAATAATATAGCTAAAACATACTGTGGCCTAACAATTCAATCAATCAATCAATATGATACAGCTATAATAGGCCTTGGACTGTTAGCCACTCTTAATTAATAGAAATGGAGGCAGTTCTTCAGATGTGGTGGATCATAGCAACTGTCACTGGCTCCAAGATATATGTAATGCTTGACCAATATGCATCCAGTTGGGACTTGAAACAGTTCACCGATTCCGCTGCTACAACACTCTCCGGCAGGTCATTCCACAGGTCAACCACCCTAAAGCCGAAAAAGTTGTGTCGCAGGTCCAGTCTGGAGTACCACTTCCTCAGCTTCAGGGAGTGTCCCCTGGTCCTGGTTTTGGATTCTCTGATAAGGGGGCTGCCTGTCTTGTCGATACCATGGAGATATTTGAATACTTCAATCATAATCCCCCGGGCCCATCTGTAGTACATGCTTGGGATCTTCAAATTACGCATACGTTGTTCATACGGTATTTCATCGAATCCATGTACAAGCTTTGTTGATCTTCTTTGGATCTTCTCAATTGACTCAGCATCCTTCCTGTAGAGTGGTGACCACAAAACATTTCCATATTCCAAAAGTGGACGTGCAAGGGATGTGTACAGTCTGCTCACAACATCCTCATCTAGGTATGTGCACGATCTTCGAATGATGGCCAGTATACCATTAGCTCTGTTGGCGGCTTCCTGGATATGGTCGCTGAATGTCAGTTTGTTGTCCACCTTGACATATTACCCTAATGTGATATATCATTTTGGATATGGAATGCCATATGATGTGATATAATAGCACAAATGCGTCACATTTTCACGCAATGTCATATGAGTATAGTGTCATATATGATGACTTGAGAATCACTGTTTCCTTCTTAGCATTGTACCATCATACTAAACAAAAGTCAACTCAACTTGCAAATATGGACGCAGCAATAATCAAGCCACACTCTGTGCTGAAATATAGCAGGCCATATTAACATGTCTATTTTTACCCTATTACCACGAGCTGGTAGAGAACCAATTTGTCGCCGCTGGGTAATGTCCGCCAGACGGTGGGACACTATTCTGGGTTCTCCTGCTATACGCACATAGCGGCTAACAAGACTTGTCGCTGGACCCAGTGATGTAGAACGTGTACTACGCCATCTAATTACCAATGATTGCCACCCAATGTATGCCCACCCAATATGAGTATTGCCATATACCAGACGGGATGGCCGAATGAGTTGAGCATCCGTCTCCCATTTTGGGAGAACAGGAAATCAGAACCCTGTTCGAGTCAAACCAATGACTTGAAAAATTATACTTTTCACTTCCTAGCCAGGTGCTCAGAATTATTAGGAGAGGGCAAGGACTGGTTGGCACAGTGTCGGGATAATGTGACTGAGTGGGATATCAGGTTATGGTGCTGGTGGTCTGGTCTCCCAGTGGGACAGCACTATGAAGTCAGCATGAGTGCACTGTCATAAGTCGGTACCTTAGATGTTGCCAGGATGTACAACTGCAACATCTAACTGACGTCGGGACCCAGCAGCTCACAAATCAGCCCATGCTATTTTACCATAAAGGCTCTGTACATTAAATTGGAAATATCACCAAAGGAGAGCAGAGGACACAAACTTAGGATTCAAAATCCCCAGAGCAATCGGCAAACGAGGAAGAACTTTCTCATTGATAAAGCGTCAAGCACATTGGAATAGGTTTCCACTTGAAATAGTTTAGGCTCCATCAATAAATCCATTGAAAAACAGAATCGATCAATTCTGGAGTCAGTATTCGTATAATCAATCCTTACCGCATTACTACTATAATTATGACAGGTCATATATAGACAGGCCAAATCTGTTAACAGGCTGTTATGCCTAAATATATCAATAGATAAGTATAAGTAAGTAAAAGGTAATGTGGAGGGGACACCATGTCAATCAAGAAAAACAACTGATGTTCATATCACTATTAGCCACAGGGTACACAGGCAGTGGTGGTGTGTGTGGTGCATTGGTGGAGCAGCCGTGGGCCGTGCTTGGTGGGGATTCACCATGGTGACCAAGTAGGACAGGGTGTGTGCTATGAGGGATGGGTGGGAATTCACCATATTGACTAATTAGGATGCAGTGTGGGCAATCAGGGACGGGTGGGGATTCACCATGGTGACTAATTAGGACAGGGTGTGGGCAATCAGGGATGGGTGGGGATTCACCATGGTGACTAATTAGTACAGGGTGTGGGCAATCAGGGATGATGGGGATTCACCATGGTGACTAATTAGTACAGGGTGTGGGCAATCAGGGATGGTTGGGGATTCACATGGTGACTAATTAGGACAGGGTGTGGGCAATCAGGGATGGGTGGGGATTCACCATGGTGACTAATTAGGACAGGGTGTGGGCAATCAGGGATGATGGGGATTCACCATGGTGACTAATTAGAACAGGGTGTGGGCAATCAGGGATGGGTGGGGATTCACCATGGTGACTAATTAGGACAGGGTGTGGGCAATCAGGGATGGGTGGGGATTCACCATGGTCACTAATTAGGACAGGGTGTGGGCAATCAGGGATAGGTGGGGATTCACCATGGTGACTAATTAGGACAGGGTGTGGGCAATCAGGGATGATGGGGATTCACATGGTGACTAATAGTACAGGGTGTGGGCAATCAGGGATGATGGGGATTCACAATGGTGACTAATTAGGACAGGGTGTGGGCAATCAGGGATGGGTGGGGATTCACCATGGTGACGAAATAGGACAGGGTGTGGGCAATCAGGGATAGGTGGGGATTCACCATGGTGACGAAATAGGACAGGGTGTGGGCAATCAGGGATAGGTGGGGATTCACCATGGTGACTAATTAGGACAGGGTGTGGGCAATCAGGGATGATGGGGATTACCATGGTGACTATTAGACAGGGGGGGCAATCAGGGATGGTGGGGATTCACCATGGTGACTAATTAGGACAGGGTGTGGGCAATAAGGGATGGGTGGGGATTCACCATGGTGACTAATTAGGACAGGGTGTGGGCAATCAGGGATGATGGGGATTCACCATGGTGACTAATTAGGACAGGGTGTGGGCAATCAGGGGTGGTTGGGGATTCACCATGGTCACTAATTAGGACAGGGTGTGGGCAATCAATGATGGGTGGGGATTCACCATGGTGACTAATTAGGACAGGGTGTGGGCAATCAGGGATGCATGGGGATTCACAATGGTGACTAATTAGAACAGGGTGTGGGCAATCAGTGATGGGTGGGGATTCACCATGGTGACTAATTAGGACAGGGTGTGGGCAATCAGGGATGGGTGGGGATTCACCATGGTCACTAATTAGTACAGGGTGTGGGCAATCAGGGATGATGGGGATTCACCATGGTGACTAATTAGTACAGGGTGTGGGCAATCAGGGATGATGGGGATTCACAATGGTGACTAATTAGGACAGGGTGTGGGCAATCAGGGATGGGTGGGGATTCACCATGGTGACTAATTAGGACAGGGTGTGGGCAATCAGGGATGGGTGGGGATTCACCATGGTGACAATTAGGACAGGGTGTGGGCAATCAGGGATGGGTGGGGATTCACCATGGTGACTAATTAGGACAGGGTGTGGGCAATCAGGGATGGGTGGGGATTCACCATGGTGACTAATTAGGACAGGGTGTGGGCAATCAGGGATGTGGGGATTCACCATGGTGACTAATTAGGAAGGATTCACAATGGTGACTAATTAGGACAGGGTGTGGGCAATCAGGGATGGTGGGGACACCAACAACACAACAAAACAAAACAGGGTGTGGGCAATCGGGAGTGGGGATTCACCATGGTGACTAATTAGGACAGGGTGTGGGCAATCAGGGATGGGTGGGGATTCACCATGGTGACTAATTAGGACAGGGTGTGGGCAATCAGGGATGCATGGGGATTCACAATGGTGACTAATTAGGACAGGGTGTGGGCAATCAGGGATGGGTGGGGATTCACCATGGTGACTAATTAGGACAGGGTGTGGGCAATCAGGGATGGGTGGGGATTCACCATGGTGACTAATTAGGACAGGGTGTGGGCAATCAGGGATGATGGGGATTCACCATGGTGACTAATTAGGACAGGGTGTGGGCAATCAGGGATGGGTGGGGATTCACAATGGTGACTAATTAGGACAGGGTGTGGGCAATCAGGGATGGGTGGGGATTCACCATGGTGACTAATTAGGACAGGGTGTGGGCAATCAGGGATGGGTGGGGATTCACCATGGTGACTAATTAGGACAGGGTGTGGGCAATCAGGGATGGGTGGGGATTCACCATGGTGACTAATTAGGACAGGGTGTGGGCAATCAGGGATGGGTGGGGATTCACAATGGTGACTAATTAGGACAGGGTGTGGGCAATCAGGGATGGGTGGGGATTCACCATGGTGACTAATTAGGACAGGGTGTGGGCAATCAGGGATGGGTGGGGATTCACCATGGTGACTAATTAGGACAGGGTGTGGGCAATCAGGGATGGGTGGGGATTCACAATGGTGACTAATTAGGACAGGGTGTGGGCAATCAGGGATGGGTGGGGATTCACCATGGTGACTAATTAGGACAGGGTGTGGGCAATCATCAGGGATGGTGGGATTCACCATGGTGACTAATTAGACAGGGTGTGGGCAATCAGGGATGATGGGGATTCACAATGGTGACTAATTAGGACAGGGTGTGGGCATCAGGGATGGGTGGGGATTCACAGGACTAATTAGACAGGTGTGGCAATCAACCCATGGTGACTAATTAGGACAGGGTGGGCAATCAGGGATGATGGGGATTCACCATGGTGACTAATTAGGACAGGGTGTGGGCAATCAGGGGTGGTTGGGGATTCACCATGGTCACTAATTAGGACAGGGTGTGGGCAATCAATGATGGGTGGGGATTCACCATGGTGACTAATTAGGACAGGGTGTGGGCAATCAGGGATGCATGGGGATTCACAATGGTGACTAATTAGAACAGGGTGTGGGCAATCAGTGGGCAATCAGGGATGGGTGGGGATTCACCATGGTGACTAATTAGGACAGGGTGTGGGCAATCAGGGATGATGGGGATTCACAATGGTGACTAATTAGGACAGGGTGTGGGCAATCAGGGATGATGGGGATTCACCATGGTGACTAATTAGGACAGGGTGTGGGCAATCAGGGATGGATGGGGATTCACCATGGTGACTAATTAGGACAGGGTGTGGGCAATCAGGGATGATGGGGATTCACCATGGTGACTAATTAGAACAGGGTGTGGGCAATCAGGGATAGGTGGGGATTCACAATGGTGACTAATTAGAACAGGGTGTGGGCAATCAGGGGTGGTTGGGGATTCACCATGGTGACTAATTAGGACAGGATGTGGGCAATCAGGGACGGCTGAGTCATCATGGTGACTAATATAGCTATATAGCCTGTAGAAATCGACACCCAGCCCAAAGTTTTTATGTAGCGTGTTAAAGCTTTTGGAATCTGTATTCATATGGCTCTATCTGTATGATATGTGATGTTTGCAACCCAATGCACTAATTCTCACCCCGCACTCCA
Organism: Branchipolynoe longqiensis; assembly: GCA_030323885.1. Lineage (NCBI taxonomy): Eukaryota > Metazoa > Annelida > Polychaeta > Phyllodocida > Polynoidae > Branchipolynoe > Branchipolynoe longqiensis. The sequence continues at coordinate 59,770,232 of CM059187.1, read as the reverse complement.
ACAATACCTGTATAATTTGTTATTATTTGCATCCTATCCCATGCCCTTATTTGGCTTCCTATACTATTCACCCAATATGCTTGCACCCAAAACAATAACCTAATTTATGAGAAAAGTTTAATCCGATTTCAAATCCCTATCAATACAACTTATGATAATTTGCACCTAACACCATTACACTGTTCAGATTGTGATGACATGCATGTAATACCACTGAGCCAATCTATGTAAGTTATGTTTGCTTATGCAAAACGCCGCAACTGTATACATAACATGTGGTCAGGGTGATACTTTAGACCCGATATCACCACAGCTCCAGTGTATGTAAATCATGACAATTTTCACCGAATACCAAGCCACAATTTGTATAAATTGTAATACTTTGTTTGAAATACTACATCCGAATATATTTTGTGATAATTTGCCCTCAGCATCATGACCTTATCAATGTAACTTTCAATAATTAACACCCATACCATGACCGTATTTATGTGTAATTTGTCTGTAACATCGTGACATTATCTATGTACCTTGTTGTAGGGTTGCGTGTTCGAGTATGTGGCTATGTAGGTAGGCTAAGGTGAAAAATAATACAGACGGAGAGAAAGAGAGAAAGTAAAGCAAAGTAAGAGTGTAATGGCCGGTGCACACCTACCGTTTGTGCGCGCACACCTCCCGTTTCGCGCACAAAAATCGCTAGGTGTGCGCCCCCCGCGCACACCTACCGATTGTGATTCGCGACTTTTCAGGGCTAAAACTGCTTGCTTGCGCATACGATTCGCGATTCGAAAAATGAATCGGCCCGTTCTCAGTCGTAAGGTCGTCGCGAGTTTTAGTGCACGAATCGTAAACGGTAGGTGTGCACCGGCCATAAGAAGAGAGAGTCCAAGCCCCGCTGTTTTATTATGTATAGTACATGGGTTCATTGTATAGTATCACCCCACCCTCTTCCCCCAATGAGAAACAAGCATTATTGGCCCTACCAATAGGGATCCAGCATTCCTGGTCTCCATGGCTACCAGTGGTCTGCCCAACACCACCAAGCTGTGTGGCCCCTCTGCCCACAACCATCCTTGAACCTTGACCCTGAGTGTGGTGATCCTACCCAGCAGAGGGGGGAAGGGGTAGGCCCTGAGTACCACTTACACACAGCCCTGCCAGCACCACTATGTCTATTTACATTCCACTCAGGCACCACCAGCACTTACATATATACACATACACGCGCTTTGGTCACGTATACGTTTTTAGTAATAGAACATTTGCATTCCCCCCAACACCGTAAATCGGAATATTTTACATTGTGATAATTTACATCCATACCATGGCCCCATATATATGGAATTTGTCCCCAACATTATGACATTATCTATGTATCTTGTGATAATCTACATCCATACCATGACTCCATATATAGGTAATTTGTCCCCAACATTATGACCGTAGCTATATCACTTGTAATAATTTTAACCCAAGAACATAACCATACATATATATATAGCTTGTACTAATTCACATGCCATATTTTGGCGTTATTTTACTTCCAACAATGTGCACCCAATATCATGGCCTTTAATGAATTGTCATAACGTGTACCCAATACCACGATACATATATGTATAATATAACCTGTGTTATTGTTCGCAGAAAACACCAATATGTATAGTGATGTGAAATTCAATGCATAAGCTCTACCACCCAACGGCGTTTTAATCTAACCCATTACCCTATGTACACATATATAACATGTGCTGGCATTCCCGCCTCCATAAGCTAATTCCACTGTTCTATGCACAAATACATACACGTATATAGATATATACACATATATATATACATATACACATATATACACACGAATAGACATGTATACAAATACATACACATATAACAGTACTGTACAGCCAACACATATAACCACCACCCACTATAGCATATTCTAAATAATTCCACTTCCCTTTACATACATATCGTTATATATAGATAACTTGTACTAGTAATATTCCCCCAGTAGTATAGTACTCTACACCCAACAATAACCTCCACCATGAATAGCCTCTTCTAAATAACCCCAATGTCCTATTTATATACATACTGTGATATATATATACATTCCCCCCAGTACTACAACACTCTTCACGCAAGATCCACCCATTCTCCGGAGTGTGCTCTGTAACACTAACACTGACCGCGTGACTGTGCTTGTTGCTGCAGGCTCATCCTCTCTAACACTGACACTAACCATGTGGCTGTGCTTGTTGCTGCAGGCTCATCCTCTCTAACACTGACACTAACCACGTGGCTGTGCTTGTTGCTGCATGTCCCTACTATCTAACACTGACACTAACCACGTGGCTGTGGTTGTTGCTGCAGGTCCCTACTATCTAACACTGACACTAACCACGTGACTGTGCTTGTTGCTGCAAGTCTCTACTCTCTAACACTGACACTAACCACGTGACTGTGCTTGTTGCTGCAAGTCTCTACTCTCTAACACTGACACTAACCACGTGGCTGTGCTTGTTGCTGCAGGTCCCTACTCTCTAACACTGACACTAACCTAGTAACCACGTGAGTGACACTAACCACGTGGCTGTGGTTGTTGCTGCATGTCCCTACTATCTAACACTGACACTAACCACGTGGCTGTGCTTGTTGCTGCATGTCCCTACTATCTAACACTGACACTAACCACGTGACTGTGCTTGTTGCTGCAGGTCTCTACTCTCTAACACTGACATTAACCACGTGGATGTGCTTGTTGCTGCAGGTCTCTACTCTCTAACACTGACACTAACCATGTGGTTGTGCTTGTTGCTGCATGTCCCTACTATCTAACACTGACACTAACCACGTGGCTGTGCTTGTTGCTGCAGGTCCCTACTCTCTAACACTGACACTAACCACGTGACTGTGCTTGTTGCTGCAGGTCTCTACTCTCTAACACTGACATTAACCACGTGGATGTGCTTGTTGCTGCAGGTCTCTACTCTCTAACACTGACACTAACCATGTGGTTGTGCTTGTTGCTGCAGGTCTCTACTCTCTAACACTGACACTAACCACGTGGATGTGCTTGTTGCTGCGGGTCTCTACTCTCTAACACTGACACTAACCATGTGACTGTGCTTGTTGCTGCAGGTCCCTACTCTCTAACACTGACACTAAGCACGTGACTGTGCTTGTTGCTGCAAGTCTCTACTCTCTAACACTGACACTAACCACTTGGCTGTGCTTGTTGCTGCAGGCTCGTGCTCTCTAACACTGACACTAACCATGTGGTTGTGCTTGTTGCTGCAGGTCCCTACTCTCTAACACTGACACTAACCGTGTGGCTGTGCTTGTTGCTGCAGGCTCATGCTCTCTAACACTGACACTAACCATGTGGCTGTGCTTCTTGCTGCAGGCTCGTGCTCTCTAACACTGACACTAACCATGTGGGTGTGCTTGTTGCTGCAGGTCTCTACTCTCTAACACTGACACTAACCATGTGGCTGTGCTTGTTGCTGCAGGTCCCTACTCTCTAACACTGACACTAACCACTTGGCTGTGCTTGTTGCTGCAGGCTCGTGCTCTCTAACACTGACACTAACCACATGACTGTGCTTGTTGCTGCAAGTCTCTACTCTCTAAAACTGACACTAACCACTTGGCTGTGCTTGTTGCTGCAGGCTCGTGCTCTCTAACACTTACACTAACCATGTGGTTGTGATTGTTGATGCAGGTCTCTACTCTCTAACACAGGAACTAACCATGTGGCTGTGCTTGTTGCTGCAGGTCCCTACTCTCTAACACTGACACTAACCACGTGGCTGTGCTTGTTGATGGAGGTCTCTACTCTCTAACACTGACACTAACCATATGGTTGTGCTTGTTGATGTAGGTCTCTACTCTCTAACACTGACACTAACCATGTGGCTGTGCTTCTTGCTGCAGGCTCGTGCTCTCTAACACTGACACTAACCATGTGGTTGTGCTTGTTGCTGCAGGTCTCTACTCTCTAACACTGGCACTAACCATGTGGCTGTGCTTGTTGCTGCAGGTCCCTACTCTCTAACACTGACACTAACCATGTGGCTGTGCTTGTTGATGTAGGTCTCTACTCTCTAACACTGACACTAACCATGTGGCTGTGCTTGTTGATGCAGGTCCCTACTATCTAACACTGACACTAACCACGTGGCTGTGCTTGTTGCTGCAGGTCCCTACTCTCTAACACTGACACTAACCACGTGACTGTGCTTGTTGCTGCAGGCTCGTGCTCTCTAACACTGACACTAACCATGCGGTTGTGCTTGTTGCTGTAGGTTCGTGCCGGGTTCCACCGCTCGTCAGGTTCTCGCCCTGGTTTGACCATTACGAGAAGCTCGTCACCCACAGCCGGTGGATCGTCAAGTACGGCAACGACCGGTACACACAGTCCCTCGGGCTCATCTCGGGCGAGATTCAAGATAATGCCGGTATGTACACAAAGAGAGCCCCGCGATCCGCTAAATCCAGGCCATCAAGCGCAGCCATTAAAGAGCAGAGAATGTTCACGGTTAAGTGGATGCTGAAGAGATAAGCGAAATGGATGATGGTCATGCAGTTTTTGGTGGGTGTTTTTTTTTTTTAAATGGCACAAACATTTCGATGTCTTTGTCTATTTTCGCCAATGGAGAGTACATTGTGGAATTGATCCCATTGTTTGTATTTCGTTTGTTGGTGGGTTTACATCCTAGCAACATCTAAGGTCATATCATGACGGAATTTGTCAGATAATTATCTGCTGCATTATTTCAATCCTGACCCCTCAAAACTGGGTCAAATTGGTCAGATAATTTAGTGCACTCTATTAACTCTCAACTTTCCACAACTTGATATGATGATCATGGAATTACCTCAGATGGTGCTAGGATGTAAACCCCCCTACCACCACCACAATAAAGCACATCGATCAAATTGATCCATTTGCCCTTCAAATCGGTTCAGACATTTCTCTATTCTTATTAGTGATATTTTCGTGAAATCCAACTTTCACTTGAAATGTTTTGCTGACCATCGATATTTCTCCATTTAAAATTGCATAGTCCGATGAAAACATCAATTTTTCGAAACCAAAGCAATTATCTAGATTTGATTCTATATATTACTACAGAAGCCTATGGTGGTATTCTCTGTGGCAGAGTGTTTAGAGTGTCTGACTTTTTTCTAGGTCTGACTCCTAATCTGAAGGTCGGTGGTTCGATTCCCCGTGCCCCCACCTCTGCCAATTTGGATTTCAACCGCTGTGTATACCTTACAGCGTCATCAAAGGCTGGTTGCTCTCATACCATGTCTATGTGGTGTGGGATGTTAAAAATCCCTTGGGTCAGTAAAAGTGTAAGCTCAGGCTTTCTATCGACAAACTGTCTAATGGTGAAAACAAGTCTATTCAGACTTATCCATGATAGGCAGTATAAATCTTCAAGACAATGGTGTCAGTGTTGCGGCATGCTTGCCAAAATTAATTGTGCATGGTTGCGCTTCAAATATCTAAAAGTTAGCTGTTTAATATAAAAGTTCATTTAAGCTAAAGTAAGTAGATAATAACGATCAATATACTATATTTATCTCGGAAAAATGACAGAAACTCAAAAACTATCGGAATACGCAACTTTCAGAAAAGATCACACCCGTTCTTTGTATTTCAAGCTCTTATTCTTAGATATTGCTACTTTGATCGGAATCACCGGGTTTGACACGTCATTGTTGATAGTTGCGTCACGTATCGCTATATGATATGCAAGAAAACTCCGGGAATTCAAAATTATGAACCTAAAACTGGACAGTTGTAAACGGGGCAAAGCAGAGGTTGGTGCGTATTTATAGATTACAACTATAAAGTGTCAACATATTCTGATTATTGTCCACATGCAGTGACAGTCGGTTCAATTTTACTGCTAATACATACTTCATATCCTACAGATGCTTCAGGAAAGCAGGAATAAAGTGATATTGCTAATATAAAAATGGACGAACAAAATCCCATTCATGCCGGTGTAGCAGGAAATCGCGAACCCCTGAACATCGCACACCCCGGGGTTTGCGATTTCCTAGGAATTTACAAACCCCCCTGGAGATCGCAACCCCCCAATGCTTTGTTTGTAGCATTTACCACCCCAAGCATGGCAGCTATATGTTTGATTTTGAACTTCTACCAGATCTGGGGGGATGAAATGGATTCAAGGAGGATCAAGATGGATTAATCCTAATGAAAACATCTTTGCAATAGTCCAGTTCGTAATTCCGACCGCACATGTGCTGAAAATGGTAGCCTGGTCGCCTGGCCTTTATTCACTTGAGCATCATGTAGGATAATGATATAGATAGTTGTACTGGCTTTTCTTAATGATATAGTTTAGTATCTTTGACAAAAATTGATCTGTTCCCCTATCCTTCTTGTGAGTGATTGCAGTGAATATGGCCTTTGCTGTGACAGGCATGAAATTAAAAATAATCAATTAATCTATCTTGGGAGGGATCCCCTTATATAAAAATAAATGTGGCTTAATCATGCTTACATAAATACAATTTTTACAATAGACCAGTTCATAATTCCAGTGTAATGGTGCATTATGGGAATTTTAAAAGCAAAAGTAACCTGCACAAAGCACATGTGCTTGCTTTAAGACTGCCAAACATAGGGGGTTTGCGATGTCCAGGGGGGAGATGTGATTTCCTAGGAAATCGCAAACCCCCCATGCCCATATATGGTATGGGGGTTTGCGATTTCCTAGGAAATCACAAGTGGGGGTTTGCGATTTACAGGGTTTGCGATTTCCTGCTACACCGGTATTGTCTATATCATAGTCTGTTTCGCCTCGTTTTAGTCTCGCTGAAACTAAATGAGGATTGTGAGCTTTTTTTGTAGGCAGTATTTTCGTTTATTCAGTATCACAAATATCGATATGGAAGGTCTTGGAGGTGATAGTGGGAGAGAATGGATCAGGAGAAGAGGGATGGGGGATAGGGGATAAGGGAGAGGAGAGGGAGGGAGAAGGAGGAAAATTGGGCGACTGGAGGAAGGGGGGGGAGGAGAGAGGAGGGAGGGGAAGTATGGGGAGAAGAAGGATGAGAGAGGGAGGATGAGAGAGGAAGGAAAGGAAGAAAGGAGTAGGGGAAGGAGGTGTGATAGAAGAGGGAGTGAGGAAGGAGGGAGAGGGGGGAAGGTGTGAGAGGGGATGGAGCGGGAGGGGGAGGCAGATGTGAAGGGAGGAATAGAAGAGAGATGGGAGGAGGGAGAATGTAGGGATGTGGAAGGAGGGGAGAGGAGGGAGAAGAGGAAGGGAAGGGAGAGGATAGAGAGGAGGAAGACACAGAGAGGATGGAGGGAGAAAGGAGAGGGGAGGAAAGAGGAGGCACGATGCAGGGGCGAAGACAGCCGTAGGAGGTGGGAGGACGGAAGGATGGAGATGGGTGAAGAGGGAAGAGGGAGAAGGGAGTGAGGATATACGGGGAGAGGAATTGAAGAGTGGGGAGGGAGGAGTAAGAAGTGAGAAGGGAGGATGCAGAAGGGAAGAGGTTGGAGGAGTGGGGAGGGAGGCGGGAGTAATAGAGAGGGTTGAGGAGGATGGAGTGAGACAGAAGGAGGGGAGGAAGGAGAAGGACTGAAGGATGGAGAGGTGAGGAAGGGGATGGAGGAGTGGGGATGCAGGAGGCAGGAGGGAATGAGAGGGTTGGGGGGGGGAGGGAGGAGGAGAAGCGGGCACCAAGGGGTGGGGGGGGGGGAGGAATGACTCGTCCGGAATGACTCTCAATGGCGCCCTCTGGACACAACTCCGGAACCAGCGTTCTTCCTTCAGGGGGTCTGCCGCACAAGGGAGATTACATGGCGGACTCACGGATAAAACAATATTTATATAAGAAAATAAATAAATAAATGACAAAGAAAATGTCACCTCGCTTAGCCGGCTCTGAGGACAAGTGAAATGTTTCCGCTTGCTCTCTCTCTCTATTGCAGAGATTCCATACGACTGTCGGGGCAGTGCGCATGCGGAGGCAACTGCCTACTCCCTCGTGCTGGCCAAGGGTCACAGCACCGTGTGCGTGCAGCTAGCCGTGGCTCCGGGCAATCTGGCATTGCTCCAACGGTGGAAGCCTAACCCGAAACGTGAGCAACTCGCCACTAACTCAGACTACACCTTCCCTCACCACCATCTCTAATGCATTCCCCCCAGCTACCTCTCTATCTCTCACTCATTCACGCACACACACACTCTCTCTCAGTCTGTTGCTCTCTCCCTCTGTCTGTTTGCTGTTGAGCTATTATATTTGGCGAGCTTTATTGGGGACACATATTGTATTATAACAGGGGGTGTGACTGGCTATAGTGAGTTTATTATAACACTATAGTGAGTCTACTATAACACTGAGAGTAGCAGCTAACTGTAGATCTAAGAGTAAATATTTTCCCTCCATCATCCCACTCAGCTTCGCTGTCTGTCTCTCTGTGTTTGGCTGTCTCCCTCTGGGTTTTAAATTGTATTTTATATGGCGAACTTTATTAATGATAAACGTAGTATTATAGCTTCCGGGACAGATAATAAATACTTCCTCCTCCTACCAGTTGCACCCTCCCCACCACAGTCCCACTCACAGTCGGCTGACTCACACTTGGTGTTTGCCTACTGAAATTGCTTATTGGTGTTGTACTTTATTTAGCTAGCTTTATTACTGACAAAGGTTGTGTGTGTTATTGTGGGTGGAACTCTGGGACTGGTGATAACTATTTCTCCTTCTTACACCCTTCTCCACCAGGTCTTCCTCTCTTTCCCTCTCCATCTCTCTCCCTCCCCCTTCCACTCCCTCTCTCTCTCCCTTTTCCTCCGTGTCCCTCTCCCTTTCCCTGTCCCATTCCTTGTCTCTCCATCTCCCGTTCCCTCACCCTCTCCATCTCTCTCCTTTTCCCTGCCCTTCTCCCTCCTATCCCTCTATCCCTGTATATCTCCTTTTCGAAGTCCTCTCCCCTTCTCTGTCCCTGTCCCTCTCTCCCTGCCAGTCTCCCCTCCCTTCCCCTGTCCCTCTATTCATGTATATCTCCCTCTCCTGGTCCTCTCCCTTTCCCCGTCCCTATCCCTCTCTCTCCCTGCCATTCTCTATCTCGCTCCCCTCCCGCTATCCCCACCCCTGTCCCTCTCTCACTCTCACCCCTCTTCCCCCTCTCCTCTCCCTCTCCCTCGCCCTCCCTCTTCCTCCCCCTCCATCTCCCTCTCCCTCGCCCCCTCTTCCTCCCCCTCCCTCTCCCTCTCTCCCTTCCTCTCCATCTCTATCTCCCACTCCCTCCTTCTTGTTCTTTCTCTCTCTCTCCCTCTCTCTATTCTCCCTCTTCCTCCCCCTCCCTCTCCCTCTCCCTCGCCCCCTCTTCCTCCCCCTCCCTCGCCCTCTCTCCCTTCCTCTCCATCTCTATCTCCCACTCCCTCCTTCCTGCTCTTTCTGTTTCTTCCTCTCTCTATTCCTCCCTCTCCCCGCGCTCTCACCCTCCCCTATTTGGCTCGTTGTCTGTGGCTGTCGCACATTCTTTTTGTTTCGTTGTTATTATTGCTCTTAAATTTAATCCGAAGATATTTGCAAGTGGCAACGGTGACAATACGCCAGCGAGTACACCAGCTAGCTCTAAAACTGTTGATATATAGCTCAAATCCATACTTCTTAAAATATTGCTGAGAGTGCGATGTTAACCCACCTGACTCGTCTCTCTCTGTCTCTTCCCCCGCTCCACGCCCTGTTCATTTCTGTATCACTGTTTCTCTCTGTTTGTTTCGTTTATCACTGTCTCGCCCTTTCTCTCCCACATGTGTCTGGCCGACTACCCTTTCTTCTCCCTTTACTTTCATGTTCTCTTATTTCATTCTGTCTTGTTTTCTTGCATTCCCCCCTCCCTCACGCCCATTTTCTTTTATCTGTCTTTCTCGTTCCCTTTCTCTTACTGTTTTCTATCTTTCTTTATCTATCCGCCATCTCTCTCTTTTTCTCTTTTTTCTTTCTCTCTCCTTCCTTTTAGTCGTCCTTTTCTGTCTTCTATTGTCCTTTCCTCTTTCTTTCCATAAATACCCCGCTCCTTTTTGTGTGCACTATCATTCCTCATACCGCCGTCATACCGGTAGTGGGGCTACTCGAGGGATTTGGGATGCGCGTGAAATGACAGGATCGGCGCATACATGATCACACTCATGTGTAATATGTATAAAGCCGCGGGGTGCGGCTGTAGACCCTAGATATATGGATCTAATGTCGCTTCCTAAATGTAAATTATATACGCGGAATGCCTTTTAAAGTGTGATTTGGACCGTGCAATTTCGGCGGTGTTCGAAGTGATCTTTGTCATTCCCCTTCCCCGGGGCCAAAACGAGTAAACTGAGCGGGGGCCACACCCGCCCTAGGGTGTGTGCCTCGCCCAGTCACTCCTACCGAGGTTATACATATATGTATAAACAGGTATATACCGACGTATATACTACGTATATGCGGATGTAGGCGGCGCACGGGGGAGACCCCCCCCCCCTCTGCTTGGCGAACCAGGTGGGGGGAGGCCAGCTATTGTAAGAGCCGCGGCACCCCTTGCACAACCCACTTGCCGCTCGCCTGCGGCTTCACTCTGCTCTGTGCCGCCGGCCTGTAACATTTCCATCTCAGTGCGTAGCTTACATATATATATGCATATATACATGTTTATACATATATGTATAAACATGTATATGCATACATATATATACATGTATATATGCAGTAAAACCTCTCTAAATCGACCGACAATGGGACCGACTTTAAATGGGTCATTTAATGAAGTGGTCGTTTTAGGGAGTTTATTTTTATCGTTTCAATGGCAATTGCATGGACGATGGTTTGGGACCCAAATAAAGCGATCAATATAGGGGAGTGGTCGATCTGTGGAGGTGGTCGGTTAGAGAGGTTTTACTGTTTATACATATGTCGACTCACTACTAACATGGTTATATATATATATATATATATATATATATATATAGAGAGAGAGAGAGAGAGAGAGAAAGAGAGAAAGAGAGTTACGTCTGCCTGGGTATATATATATATATATATATATATGTATACATGTATATATATATGTGTATATATTGAGTCACCTCTACCTGGGTATATATATATATATATATGTATATAAATATATATATATATATATATATATATATATTGAGTCAGCTCTACCTGGATATATATATATCGAGTCACTTCTACAAGGACCCTGGGGACACCGTACAAATGGCCAACATTGGGACGCATCGTTAGGTGGCGCTGTAATGAAATGTGGAAACCCGAGGGTCCTGAGGTGCGCGCGCTTCTCTGCTACTTTCACCCACTTACTGCCCGCCCCCCCCCCCCCGCCCCCTCCTCCCCTCCTCCCTCCTACCCTCCTCCCCTTCTCCCCTGCTCCCCTTCTCCCCTCCTCCCCTCCTCCCCTCCTCCCCCTCCTCCCCTTCCTCCTCTCCTCCTCTCCTCCCCTCCTCCCCTCCCCCTCCTCCCCTTCTACCCTCCTCCCCTTCTCCTCTCCTCCCCTCCTCCCCTCCTCCCACCAACCCCGCCACTACTCCAGTCTGACGCCCTCCAGCAGCAGCTAATGTGCCACCGCCCCACCCCCCCTACCACCACCACTACCACCACACACACACACCAGGACTGAAGGTGCTTATACGGATATCTCAGGAGGGGGTCGTGGGTGGTATAGAGTAGTACATGTCCTCAGGCGACACTTGTGATCGGCGAACCTCTGTTGTGTCTTGGTGTGAACAAGATTTCGATGTATGAAACATAAATTGTCGTATTTGACTGTCCTTCTTATGCCGGACACTAAAACATGCCTTGGTGACAGGGCCAAGACAACATTGGATGAATGGAGTTGATTGATTGATTGATTGGTGGTTGATTTACGCCGTGTCGGCAGCATAGGCCATATTCACGGCGAGAAATGTTTGTTTTTTGTTCAAACCATCGCTTTTACATGTAAAAGCAATTATGTGCCAATTGACACTCATTAAATTAGAAAGCTCACAATCCTATATTTGTGGTCAAGGGAAACAAATTCCCATAGAAAAAGAACAGTTTTTATTAATAATTGATAGAATCTATTTAGTAAACTATATCAGGTGGTACAGTCCAGCTGCCCTCAAAAAGGCTGAAATGTTTTCCTGTTTTACCTTAGTAAAAAGGTCATGCATACTGTCTGCAGTGTAGAACTGTTGGCGCAGGGCCAGAAAATCAACACAACTTAGTCAAATGTGTTTGAGTGTCAGCGGGGACTGACACCCAATACATTCAGGGGGAGGTTCCCCCTTGAGCAGAAAAGCATGTGTAAGCCACGAGTGGCCAAGACGGCAGCGGCTAAGGACCACTTGGTCCCGCCGACCTCCCGCATGAGTCTGTGGTGGCTTTCCCACAGATGGTTCAATTTCTTTAAGTTTATTAATGTTTTCATCCCACTCATGTTGCCATTTGGATTTTATGTGGGTGGCTATTAGTGGTTTCAGATCAGAGTGAGGGATCAGACATGGTTCAAGATCACAGTTCAGGGCCTTCTTCGCAGCCCGATCAGCTCGTTCGTTTCCTTGTATGCCAGCATGGCCAGGCACCCAGCACAGGTGGATATGATACCCATCCGTTGTCAGTTGGTTCATTTTATAAATGACCGTTGCTAGAATAGGGTGATTCGTTTTCAGTCCAGCAACAGCCAGGAGGCAAGAGAACGAATCACTGTATATAACATAGTTAGTGTGGTTGGATACCTCGATAAACTCCAACACGAGAAGGAGTGCTCGGGCTTCTGCAGTGAAAATCGAGCTCTGATCGGGCAAACGTACACCAAATTTTTCCCATTGGCAGACCTCCGCAGCAGCTACCCGGCATTGGTCTTTCGAACCATCAGTGTATATGGAGAGGTGGTCTGCAAACTGGCCTTGAATCTCTGCATGTAGTCCTTGGTACTCGAGTGAACGTGTCCCAGACTTCCTCAGTTCCGTGAGTCGGAGGATAACTGATGTCTTTCTCAATGACCACGGGGGATGTTGTGGGACTTTGGCATCCTCCAACACGTCCAAATCCACGCCCAAGGCCTCTAAATGAGGTTTCATTCGGAGCCTCAGTGGCCGGATGTAAGTCGGCCTGGCTTCATACCTGGATTCGTCATGTTGCTCGAATAGACAATTGCATTAGTTTTTATCTTGACTACATATTGCATGGCCAGTTTGATTCTCCTGTTGTTAAGTGATGGTTCATTGGCTTCGACGTAAAGGCTCTGAACCGGTGAGGTGCGGAAGGCCCCAAGGTCCAGGCGCAGACCCTGGTGGTGGATCGTGTCTAGCAGCCCAATATATGATTTCCTTGCGGAACCGTATACTATGCTACCGTAATCCACTCGTGACTGAACCAAGGTTCTGTACACGGAGAGCAGAACATCTCTGTCCGCTCCCCACTCTGAGGTGGACAGCACCCTCAGAATATCTAGCGCTTTCAGGCATCTTGTTTTCAGGTACGTTATATGTGGCACAAAAGACAGTTTTGCCTCGAGAATGAGGCCCAGAAATGTGGTTTTCTCAACGACTTTAATGGCATCCCCATCCAGGGTCAGCTCCGGTTCTGCATGCATTCTACGCAGCAGGCGAATGGAGAGTTGTCCTTTGAACTTAATTGAAGGTAGGATGTCTATATGGATGTATATGTATATATGTATATATGTATATATGAGTATATATGTATATATATATATGTATATATATGGGCATGCCTATATATATATGTGTATATATGTATATATGTACACATATTTATGCGATGTATAATGCATTATACAAGTATAAATGCAAGGGGAACATATACTTTATATATCTATTCCTCCGTGGCGCATTGGTGGAGTGCCCCCCCCCCACTCAGCTGTCATAGTAATTGGTGGGTGGGACCCCCTTGCGCCACACACACGGGAGATATTTTCCTTTATATATGTATGAGTTATATATATATGTACCTATATATACAAGTGTGCGTCAGTTGAGACATGTCACTTTTTAGAGCCAATTATGTAATTAAGTTAAGCATTGCTTCTCCCCCTTCGTCGTTTTCTAGCGGGAAAGCTAACACCGGAAGACTGCTCTGACCCGGAAGTGATGAAAGGAGCGTCCGCTAGGTGGCAGGTGCGCTGTAAGTACGACCGGATGTTTATCATTGTTCTTATCGGTATTGCTGCGGCACTAAAACACATTCCTTCTTCCCAACCGAGTAGGCCCTCTGCTGGTCGGCAGGTGAAGCCTAGTTACACGCGTGGCAGTGGGACCACTGTTAGTGTTACTCCTGTCCCAATTCGGCATTAAGTGTCTACAAATAAGATGCCATATATAGGGATTATGGAGATGGGAATGCACTTCGCCGTTCTGTGTTATTTAGGGGCAATGGGTGTTATTTCAAATATAATAACTTATATATGTATATATGTATATGTGTATATGTTTATGTGTATATGTGTATATATATATATGTATATATGTATATATGTATATATGTATGTATGTATGTATATATGTATATATGTATATATATGTATGTATGTATATATGTATATATGTATATATGTATATATGTATATATGTATATATGTATATATGTATATATATGTATATATGTATATATGTATATATGTATATATGTCTATATGTATATATGTATATATGTGTATATGTATATATGTATATATGTGTATATGTGATGTATAACGTATATGTATATATCATTATATGTGCATATATCATATATGTATACAGATATACATACATCGTCTACATCGCCTGTATCCCGTGAATTAAAGGTGAACACAATGTGGTGTTAATAATGCAGTGACCATGTTAAAAGCGTAAAAGAATAAATAGATGTCTGTTAAATCATGAATACAAACACTCAGGAATAATGTGCTTTCGCATGTTCATACAGGAATGGAATTACATTCATTATTGATTTATTAATGAGAGACGCAACTCTTATCGATACAATTGGGCTGGTGTTAATATCCTAATGGATCCCCAATGCAAAACGAAATTTGCTTTAATTTGTACAGCCATTGCACAACGAATCACACTACTAACATCGAGTTATATATATTTATTAAGTATATTTAAAACTAAATTACCCCATCATTTAGTTCTCAATAATTCCACCACACCTGGCAAATATTTACTCTAATTATCCCTTTTCCCCGTTGGTCACCCCTGCCGGTCATTCAGACAGCAAATGATGGTATATCGGATAGAGCGTCCATTTCCTGTTCGCGCACTCACTCACCTGTGTAATTCCCCAAGTTTAAGTTGCAGAGACTGATGGGTCTTAAGTTTCTGTCGTTTTCTGACATAAATACACTGAGTTGATCATTATAATCGACCTTACATTAGTTTTACGTAACTTTGATTCAAAATGACTAACTTTGGAGCTGCTTGAAGTGCAAACATGGCAAATTAATTTTGGCGTGCATGTAAAATGTAAAACCTCTGACCTCCATAGAATTGAACAGTATGCGATTCTGTTTAAATGACTTTGTATGCCCTTCTGTTAGCAATAAATACTTAATAAGTGCACCAGTATCTAATGGTGCAGTCACACTACGACGCTTCTCCCGGCGACCCATCAGCGTTGAAAATAAAATCTTGCGCGTCGAGAAACGTCCAACTTTTCGGCGGTTTGGGCAAAAAGATCGGCATCAGCGCGGCGCATTATGCGCGCGCGGCCAACGTGTGTCGACGCATTGGGAAAAAAAAAAAAAAAGTTTGGCGCGACGTCTTCATCTAAGCTTAAATGTTGCTAGGGCGTAAAACAAAAACGCCCCAGTTTGCCACAACGTGTGAGCAACGACCCTCCCGCGCGTGCGCCGTCTTCCTAGCATTCCCATAATGTTATTCCGGCGCGTCCAACGCATCGCGACGCGCGCCTAACGTCCTTACCCATATATTTGCGCGTGCTGCCGGTCGTTGGTTTTTTTTTGACACGCTTAAAACCTTGGGCGACCGGCAATGCGCGCCGACGTTGTCCGCCGACCATCAACGTCAAGGATAGTGTACCAACGTGTACCGACGCGCGCATAAAGCGCCCCCAGCGTGTCTCGATATTTCACCCATTTTCGCCCCAAAACACCACACGTCGCCAGGTCGCCGGCGCGAAGCGTCGTAGTGTGACTGCACCATAAGTTAGATATGTAGGTTCAAATCTAGATAATTGTTTTACTTCCGAAAATATTTCTTCAAAGCAAAAACAAAAACCTTACACAAGCGGTCATAACTAATTGCTAGAACAGGGCAGGGACTGGTGGGACTCAATGTCAGGATAACTATACTACATCGGATAGTATATTAGTATATCATACTGTCAACAGTTAGTGTGATCTCTCAGTGTGGCAACTCTATTCCATTTGAAAGACATTACACAAGTGTGAGCATACAGTGCCAAGAGTGACTGAGTGGGTGGATGGACTGATTTCAAATACGTGTATCCCAAAGCTGAAGGCCCAGAGAACCACTTAAATTTGAAATCACTCAGCTTTCGCATGAGAACTAGTATGCAGCAAACACATATGCACAGGTATTTTTCTTCTATTATCGACGTACATGAAAAGCTAGTTTGCTATTCGAGATATGATTATATTTTTGTTTTCATTTGGCATTCGGCCATGCAGAAAGCACTCCTGTGGTACGCAGTAACAGTCCACCAGTGGTGCGCAAAGTCACAAGTAGTTGGAACCTGTCCTGGTGCGAACTCATAGAACATAAAACCCCAATTGATAAATCAATCGCCTATCTAGCTCACCTGTGTGGTTTCTATTGCCTTTCCTTTCCACTATGTCCGATGTCTATTCACCGATGTCGTTGCGCCGATGTCGTTGTGCCGATGTCGTTGCACCGATGTCACTCCGCTACGCCAATGTTTCTTCACTGATGTCGCTGTGCCGATGTCCCTACGCTGATGTCGTGGCACCATCATCACTGTGCTAATGTCCCTATGCTGATGTCGCTGTGACAATGTCACTACATCAATGTCCCTATGCTGATGTCGCTGTGACGTTGTTGCTACATCAATGTCCCTATGCTGATGTTGCGGTGACGATGTTGCTACATCGATGTTCCTATGCTGATGTCGCTGCGCAACCATCACTACACTGATGTTGCTGTGCCGATGTCACTACATCAATGTCCCTATGCTGATGTTGCTGTGCAACCATCACTACACTGATGTCGCTGTGCCGATGTCACTACATCAATATCCCTACACTGATATCCCTACACTGATGTCCCTACACTGATGCACCACCATCAATACACTGATGTTGATGTGCCAATGTCGCTACATCGATGTCCTTATGCTGATGTTGCGGCACAACCATCACTCCACTGATGTCGCTGTGCCGATGTCCCTAAACTGATGTTGCTGTGCCACTATCACTACACTGATGTTGCTGTGCCAATGTCACTACATCGATGTCCCTATGCTGATGTGGCTGTGACGATGTCACTACATCAATGTCCCTATGCTGATGTTGCTGTGGTGATGTCGCTGTGCCACCATCCCTACACTGTGCGGATATCCCTACACTGATGTCTCTATGCTGATGTCGCTGCGCCACCATGACTACACTGATGTTGCTGTGCCACCATGACTATGCTGATGTCGATGTGCCACCATGACTGCACTGATGTGGCTGTGATGATGTCTCTACGCTCATGTCGCTGTGCCACCATGACTACACTGATGTGGCTGTGCTGATGTCTCTATGCTGATGTTGATGTGCCACCATGGCTACACTGATGTGGCTGTGCTGATGTCTCTACGCTGATGTTGCTGCGCCACCACGACTACGCTCATGTCGCTGTCCACCATGACTACACTGATGTGGCTGTGCTGATGTCCCTACGCTGATGTCGCTGCACCACCATTACTACACTGATGTCGCTGTGCTGATGTCCCTACGCTGATGTCGCCGCTGCGGCGCGCAGTCTCCGGGTCGTCGTTCCCGTCCGTCGGGGTGGAGTGCCCGTTCACGCGCGGCTCGTACAACCTCAACACGAGCGGTAGCGACGTGCGCTGTCTGTCGTCGGCCATTGCAGCCGTCGATGAGGAGATTACCTTCAGCGGATGTTACTCGACGGGCAACAACGAGAAAGGTATGGGCAAGGCAGCAAATAAGAAGCAATGGAAACATATTGACATTTTTTATTTATTTTCAATAAGAAAACATCAGAAAACACTTAGCAGGGTTGGCAACCCTTACCGTTTCGTTGTAAAGTGTATGCCCCCATCATCACCTTACGCCGATCTTCTGGTTTTTCATTTTCCAAAATTATGTAAATCTTACGGATTATTGTGTCCAAAATGCACCACAGAGCATCTAAGATTTTAACGTTTTTCCAGGAAATACTCCCAGACCAGACCCCTCAATATAACTTCCCTAAAGATCTTCCGGTTTTTTATTTTCCAATGTTGGCATCCCTGACTTGGGCATCCTACACATGGTTTATTTAAAATTCGGATTAGTATTTTTCATTTGATATATATATATATATATATATATCAACAGAGACAAGGTTAATCAGTATATTAAATAACACAAGTGAATAAGGATGATATATATCATCTTTATACACTTGTGTTATTTAATATTCTGATTATTATTGTCTCTATTATTAATATCAGCTTTCTACAGTTCTGTTATTTAATATTCTGATCAATATGTATCCTTTGATATATATCAGCTTTATGCACTTTTCTTATCTAATATTCGGAGTAATTTATTATTTAATATTCTGATTAATATATCGCTTTTGATATATATATACCAGCTTTCTACAACTGTATTTTTTAAGATTCTGATTAATGTCTCGTTTGATATATATCAGCTTTCTACAATTGTGTTATTTCATTTTCGGATCAATATATCTTTTAATAATATCAGCTTTATACACTTGGTTTGTTTAATATTCAGATTGATATGTCTTTTGATGATATTAGAAAATCGCATCTCCTTTTGTGTCAGAAGGGGACTCAGTGTAAATGTGTGTCACATTCCTGTGTAACAAAACCAAATGAAAAATAGTAAATGTGTGTCACATTCTTGTGTGGCAAAACCAAATGAACAATAGAACATGACAGAAGGGGACTCAATGTAAATGTGTGTCACATTCTTGTGTGGCAAAACCAAATGAACAATAGAACATGACAGAAGGGGACTCAGTGTAAATGTGTGTCACATTCTTGTGTGGCAAAACCAAATGAACAATAGAACATGACAGAAGGGGACTCAGTGTAAATGTGTGTCACATTCTTGTGTAGCAAAACCAAATGAACAATAGAACATGACAGAAGGGGACTCAATGTAAATGTGTGTCACATTCTTGTGTAGCAAAACCAAATGAACAATAGAACATACAGAAGGGGACTCAGTGTAAATGTGTGTCACATTCTTGTGTGGCAAAACCAAATGAACAATAGAACATGACAGAAGGGGACTCAGTGTAAATGTGTGTCACATTCTTGTGTAGCAAAACTAAATGGACAATAGAACATGTCAGAAGGGGGCTCTTGTGTAGCAAAACCAAATGAACAATAGAACATGTCAGAAGGGGACTCAATGTAAATGTGTGTCACATTCTTGTGTAACAAAACTAAATGAACAATAGAACATAAAGAAGGGGACTCAGTGTAAATGTGTGTCACATTCTTGTGTAGCAAAACTAAATGGACAATAGAACATGTCAGAAGGGGGCTCAGTGTAAATGTGTGTCACATTCTTGTGTAGTAAAACCAAATGAACAATAGAACATGTCAGAAGGGGACTCAATGTAAATGTGTGTCACATTCTTGTGTAACAAAACTAAATGAACAATAGAACATAAAGAAGGGGACTCATGAAATGTGTGTCACATTCTTGTGTGGCAAAACTAAATGAACAATAGAACATGACAGAAGGGGACTCAGTGTAAATGTGTGTCACATTCTTGTGTAGCAAAACCAAATGAACAATAGAACATGACAGAAGGGGACTCAGTGTAAATGTGTGTCACATTCTTGTGTAGCAAAACCAAATGAACAATAGAACATGACAGAAGGGGACTCAGTGTAAATGTGTGTCACATTCTTGTGTAGCAAAACCAAATGAACAATAGAACATGTCAGAAGGGGACTCAGAAAAATGTGTGTTACATTCTTGTGTAGCAAAACCAAATGAACAATAGAACATGACAGAAGGGGACTCAGTGTAAATGTGTGTCACATTCTTGTGTAGCAAAACCAAATGAACAATAGAACATGACAGAAGGGGACTCAGTGTAAATGTGTGTCACATTCTTGTGTAGCAAAACCAAATGAACAATAGAACATGTCAGAAGGGGACTCAGTGTAAATGTGTGTCACATTCTTGTGTAGCAAAACCAAATGAACAATAGAACATAAAGAAAGCGGCATATTGGGTGAACTTTTGTTTTATTATTAAGAAGAATCAATGAACACACAGACATATGCATACCTTCTCCTTAACATCCTTATCAATATGTGTCTTATTGTAGTTGGGAGATTGATCAAAATATTTAAAATGTTCCTCGAATGCATTTGGTCGCTGGGGTATTTACGTCCTGGTAACATCTAAGGTTGGAACAATTGGATAGGTACGGGAAATGCAGCTACTTTCTCTAGGCCCTTCCTTTTCAGGAAAGTGATCAAAAATAAAACCCTGCATCTAACATATGTGCAATTAGAATATCACAGTGTATGCACATACATTGATATCCTGACTACTGTATATGTCCCAATAGAAGCATGCTACCCAATAGAAGCACACCCCCCATTTCAAGATTGAAAGCACGCACACATTTACGATCATATTCAGGCAGAATGCACATAAAATAAGACGATCCGACTTTATTTCAGAGGCATGACAAAAACAAATCCATGAAATTCTTTAACTTTGAATAGAGGCGCATCCATGTGTCTGTACTCGCGCAGTGTGCGTCTATCGGGACATATACGGTTTATTGAATATCGTTTAATTTGCTCATATCAGAATACCAGATTGATTGCAATTGAGAACTTAATATAAATATTTGGACGAAACATAGTGAAGACTGCAAACTTTATCCTCCCCCCCCCCCCACCCCTTATAAAAAAAAAAGATTATTTAAAAAAACATCCTCCTAACCCTCTTATATGAGGCAGGGAGACTTAAGGGGAGTTGAGAAGGGGGAAGGTCGGTGCAAGCGATTATTTGAGTGTTTGTTGGGGTTTTGCATCTCATCAACATCTACAATCATATCAGGACGGGTACCAACATGTGACAGTGCACTTTCATAGCGACTTTATAGAGCTACCCCACTGGAAGATCAAGCCGCTGGCACCACAACTCAATGTCCCACACAATCACACAATCACATTATTTGGATATTGTGCGAACCAGTCCTTACCCTATCTTATTAATGCTGAGCGGCAAATTTAAATATAATAAATTGTATAAGTCACTGGTCTAACTCGGCCGGGATTCGAACTCCCGACCTTCCGTATGGAAAGCCCGCACTCTACCGATTAGACCACCACGTCCGGGTGCAAAGGAAAGTGGGGTCCAGTCAGGAGACTAGCTTGCATATATATACGCATGTGTGCAGCTGAATGCTGAAATACAGCGCATCTTTCGGCCGACTATGCGAGAGACTGTGGAACAACCACCATGTGTCCATTCAGGTCAAAGGTAAGATCTACCGTGCAATTGTGCTATCCACTCTACTATACGGGGCCTGGACAGTGTACAGACGACAGGTGAAAAAGCTGCATGCCTTCATGATGCGACATCTGCGTTCAATCATGAGGCTAACCTGGAAGGACAAAGTGACAAATAAGGAAATACTCGAACGAACGGGGCTGCCCTCTATGGAAGATCTTCTAATCAAAAAGAATCTCCGGTGGACTGGACACCTCATGAGGCTACCAAAGCAGATCCTCTATTCTCAAATGTCTTCTGGCTACAGAAAGAGAGGGTGCCCTCGTCTCCGGTTCAAGGATACCATCAAGAGAAACCTGAAGCTGAGAGACATTAAGACCAACTCATGGACGCAACTCTCACAGCAGAGAGCTAAATGGAGAGCGGCAGTCAAGTAATGAAAGCAGTCTTTGTCGCATCGTGACTGACAGCATGATGATGATGACGTGCAGCTGCGTACCACCTAAAATTACAAATATATTTAAAAAATAAAATATATGATGATTGATAGCGGGTATAGGTTCACAAGGAAGCATGGCATACTAGGTTTATTTATGTATATTTCAAGGTGTTATTTACTGATGCATTTATGCAAAGTTGGGAATGTAACAGCGAAGATAAATATAGAATGTTCCAAAGTGTGCCTTAAATATATACTATGATACACCTTCCGCACTAGTTTCTAATAGGTATGTTCCTAGTTACGCTGGTCCCTCAGGAAGGACTGAAGCTGATGCCCAGCATGACGGCGTAGAATCTAATGCTCGGCTCTGTGGCTGAATATATAGGTTATAAGCAGAACAAAACAGACAACGAGAAAGGAAGAGAGTAAACTATGAGAGAGAGAGAGTCCAGCCCTCTGGTTTATTCTTATATAGTTACATGGGTTTATGGTAAAGTATCATACCACCTCCTTCCACCAATAGGAATCTACCCTTCCTGGTTTCACCAATAGGAATCCAGCATTCCTGGTCTCTATGGATACCAGCTGTCTGGCCCCTTGGCCACCACCAACCTTGACCTTTTGAGTGTGGTGACCCCTACCCCAGCAGAAGGGCTAGGCTCTGAGTGAAATCACACCCAGACATGCCAGCACCACTATGTCTTTTTACATCCCACTCAGGCACCACCAAACCATATATATATATATATATATATATATACATAAATATATATATATATATATATATATGGGTTGGTGGTATATATATATATATATGAACCTGGCCAAGTACACCGATCAATAATAGAACAATTGGATTCCCCCCTTGCCGAATATCGGACTATTTTACGACGGGACACAGATACAGCTTGCATGGCAAGAGGTGGGGGAGAGGTGGTGAATAAACATACACAGCAAGTGGTGCTTTATTTCATTTGAAATATTGTCCAGGACAATTTCACTTAGAAACAAATGCATGACAATAACAGCACCAAGTTTGTGCTATCAAGAGACTTGTGGTTATAGGTAGAGAGTGAGTTTAAGTTTGTTTTATTTAACGACACCACTAGAGCACATTGATTTTTATCATCGGCTATTGGACACCAAACATTTGGTCATTCTGACACATTTCTTTAGAAGAAGCCTGTTGCCGCCCTGCAGGCTACTTTTTCGGATAAGCAGCAAGGGGTCTTTTATATGCACTTTCCCACAGACAGGATAGTACATACCTTTGGTGAACCAGTTGTGGACCACTGGTTGGAAAGGAAAATATTCAAAATCCGAGTGAGTTTAATGCATAGGGTGAAGGATAGGGATGGCAAGGGGATCATCACCACCTTACATATGTAAGCTGAAGCTGCGACCTGGCATGCTGGGATGCAGCTATCGTCTTTAATGAGGGACCAGTGGGATTCAAAATACCCGTATTAGCACACCTGCAAATAAGAGCAGCAATTCCATTCAGTCGGTTTATTGGATTATTAATGCATGCCGAGAGGGCATGTGGACACATATGCATATATACACATGCATATATTATATATGAGGTATCCTCATATATTATATATTATATATTATATATTATATATTATATATTATATATTATAAACGATATAGGATATATGCTATATCATATATCATATATCATATATATATACATATCGTATATCATATACCATATATCGTATATCATATATCATATATCGTATATCGTATATCGTATATCATATATCATATATCATATATCATATATCATATATCATATATCATAAGCTTTGTAAGGAAGGGGTTAAAACAGGTAATCTCACCTATTAGAAGAAGCTCAGTGAACAGATTTATATTATTCTGATTTATTTACCCCACACATACACTATAATTAGCTTGGGAAATGTGTGGACTACATTTCCCAAGCTAACCGCAGGGCGTGAGTTACAATGAGGTGAGGTTGGAGAGATGGCGATTGGAGAGTGTGGATACAGTGTGGCCGGGCGGGGGGTGGGGGAGGGGAGACCCGAGCCGGAAGCATTGGTTTAACCAAGCATATCCCCAACATACAAAGTTCACCTCAACCGAGTTCTAGTTACACAAAATTACAAAAACTACAAAAATCTTTAAAGGTTCAACGTCCAATAAAAGCATAAGCTTTTCGAAAGCAAAGCACTTACTAAATTTGAACCTATATATCTAACTTAAGTTATATACTGGTGCACTTATTGAATATTTGCTGCTAGAGAGAAGGGAATAGCATGTCATGTCATATAGATCCTCCTAGTTTTGAACCTCATGGAGTCAGAGTTTTGGTAAGTATGACATATTTGCAGTTCATGAATCAATGAAGTTAGTAATTTTAAATCCAAGTTATTTCAAACTAAAGTAAGGTACACTATTATGATCGTGGTGTTCTCTGAGGCTGAGTGGTTAGAGTATCTGACTTCTTTCTATGTCGGACTCCTAATCTGAAGGTCAGTGGTTCAATTCCCCATGCCCCCACCTCTGCCAATTTGGATTTCCACCACCTTGTCTAACTTACAGCATCATCAAAGGCCAGTTGCTCACATACCATGTCTATGCGCTGTGGGTGGGTAAAAATCCCTTGGGTTGGTAAAAATGTAGACTTGGTATTTCTATCGACAACCTGTATAATGGTGAAGACAAGTCTATTCAGATTTATCCATGATAGACAGTATAAATCTTCAAGAAACCCCCCCACCCCCACAAAGAAATCTGCTATGTTTATCATTCCAATAACAGAAAATCAAATTCATCGGACTGTACAACTTTAATTATGCCATAACTTGAGATGTGGACGCTTATCTAAAATATTGGGGGGTATAGTGGGGGGTGGTGGCTCTGAAATGTGAGGTTCTTTGTTCTTTTAGTGGGTTTCATGTTAGGTTTGTGTTTTAGAGACACCTGTCCACATACTGGTGTTACTTGGGCGCTACACTGCCAACTTCTCATCCGGCATCAGTCCGACCCCTTTTACGTGTGGCTTGTTCCCACGCCCTATCGGGTGGCTTCAGTTAGGTCCCTTTCATATCCAGGTTCTGTGGCTCCGCTTCTTCCTGCGTACTATCAGGCGGCTTCAGTCAGGGCCCTTTCACATCCTGGTTCTGTCGCTCTGCTTGTTTCTGCGTCCTTTCGGCCGGCTTCAGTTAGGTCCCTTTCACATCCTGGTTCTGTGGCTCTGCTTGTTCCTGTGTCCTATCGGGCGGCTTCAGTCACGTCCCTTTCACATCCGGGTTCTGTGGCTCCGCTTGTTCCTGCGTCCTATCAGGCTGCTTCAGTCATGTCCCTTTCACATCCGGGTTCTGTGGCTCCGCTTGTTCCCAGGCCCTGTCGGGCGGTGTCAGTTAGGTCCCTTTCACAGCCAGTTTCTGTGGCTCTGCTTGTTCCCGTGTCCTATCGGGTGGCGTCAGTTAGGTCCCTTTCACATCCGGGTCCTGTGGCTCCGATTGTTCCTACGTCCTATCGGGGGGCTTCAGTTAGGTCCCTTTCACATCCGGGTTCTGTGGCTGCGCTTGTTCCTGCGTCCTATCGGGCGGCTTCAGTCAGGTCCCTTTCACATCTGGGTTCTGTGGCTCCGCTTGTTCCCAGGCCCTATCGGGTGGTGTCAGTTAGGTCCCTTTCACAGCCAGGTTCTGTGGCTCTGCTTGTTCCCATGTCCTATCGGGCGGCTTCAGTTAGGTCCCTTTCACATCCTGGTTCTGTGGCTCTGCTTGTTCCCACGTCCTATCGGGCGGCTTCAGTTAGGTCCCTTTCACATCCTGGTTCTGTGGCTGCGCTTGTTCCTGCGTCCTATCGGGTGGCTTCAGTCAGGTCCCTTTCGCATCCGGGTTCTGTGGCTCCGATTGTTCCCGAGTCCTATCGGGTGGCTTCAGTTAGGTCCCTTCCACAACCGGGTTCTGTGGCTCCGATTGTTCCCGGGTCCTATCGGGCGGCTTCAGTTAGGTGCCTTTCACATCTTGGTTCTGTGGCTCTGCTTGTTCCCGCGTCCTATCAGGCGGCTTCTGTTAGTTCCCTTTCACATCCGGGTTCTGTGGCTGCACTTGTTCCTGTGTCCTATCGGGCGGCTTCAGTTAGGTCCCTTTCACATCCTGGTTCTGTGGCTCTGCTTGTTCCCGTGTCCTATCGGGTGGCGTCAGTCCGGCGCGCCCTGTCAGATTTCACGCATTTCTTCTTCAAGTCGGCTCGAGATTGTGCCGATTCCAGCCCTCCTATTTGTACCCTCATATCCATCACCAGTCCCCACTCATTTTGCAACGGGTAGTGTCGGGTTTAAATTACGTGCTGTGTTTCACACTTATTACCCCCACCTCCACCAACACCCACACCTCACCTACTCCCACCTCACCCCCACCCCACCCCACCCCATCCCACACTACCCCAAACCCACCCCAACAACACCCTATCCCACCCGCACCGCACTCAACCCACCCGACATTCCATCCCACCCCAACCAAACCCCCACCATCATTCCCAACCTCACCCCAAATCCTCAACCCTCCCAACCCCGCCCCACCCCAAAGGCAATCCTTACGCCTACCAGCATCCCCATCCCCACTCTCACCCCACCAGAACCCTACCCACAACCCCACCCCAATCCTGACAACCAACCTCACCCGCACCCCACCACACTCTACACTCCGTCCCACCCCAACCAACCCCCCATCTTCACTCCCTCCCCACTAGAACCCCCACCCACAACCCCACCCACAACCCCACCATCACCCCACCCTCAGCTCAACCTCAATCCTTAGGCCAGGTACACACATACCGTATAGGATTCGCGCACTAAAACTCCCGATCCGCTTAAAACTGAAAACGGGCCGATTCATTTTTCGAATCGTGAATCGCAATCGTAATGCGAGCACACACCTACCGTTTTACCCCTAAAAATCGTGAATCGCAATCGGTAGGTGTGCGAGGGGAGTGCACACCTCACAACTTTTGGGCAGTTTTAGATCGTATACGGTAGGTGGGTGCGGAAAAAAGATTGTATATGGTAGGTGTGTACCTAGCATAACACCTACCCCAACCCCAACCCCAACCCAACTGCCATTGACACCGACACGTTCACCCACACCCCACCCCACCCCATCTACACTCGCACCTTCACCCCTCCACCCCCACCCCTAGCCTTATCCTTCCCCGGCTCTCCTGGCAGTGATTTCAGTTGCATTATTATATCCAAATAAGGTTTCCATGATATTGCCGCTCGGTGTGTCCCCATCAGTTCCACAATCGTTATTACGCGCCAATGGTTGCAGGGCCTAAATTAGCTTTATCTACTTCTTTTATTTATGGATGCCAGTTTAAATATTATTAGTAGCAGTACCAGTTGTATCTCCTCTATTACGGCATCTGTTGATAGAGAGATCCTTGTTCAATCAACAGCTAGCATTTAATGATATGAGAGATCCTTGTTCAGTCAACAGCTAGCATTTGGTAAGACAAGAGAGATCGTCATTCAGTCAACAGCTAGCATTTATTAAGACAAGAGCGATCCTCATTTAGTCGACAGCTAGCATTTATTTAGGCAAGAGATATCCTATTTCAGTAGACAGGTAACATTTAGTCAGATGAGAAAGATCCTCATTCAGTCGACAACTAGCATTTAGTAAGACGAGAGAGATTCTCATTCAGTCGACACCTAACACTTAGTAAGGCAAGAGAGATCCTCATTCAGTTGACAACTAGCATTTAGTAAGACGAGAGAGATCCTCATTCAGTCGACACCTAACACTTAGTAAGGCAAGAGAGATCCTCATTCAGTCATCAGCTAGCATTTAGTCAGACGAGAGAGATCCTCATTCGGTCGATGCCTAGCACTTATTAAGGCAAGAGATATCCTCATTCGGTCGATACCTAGCACTTAGTAAGGCAAGAGATATCCTCATTCAGTCATCAGCTAGCATTTAGTAAGGCAAAAGAGATCCTCGTGCAGTCGATAGCTAGCATTTAGTCAGACGAGAGGGATTCTCATTTGGTCGACAGCTAGCACTTAGTAAGGCAAGACATATCCTCATTCAGTCATCAGCTAGCATTTAATAAGACAAGAGAGATCATTGTTCAGTTGATAGCTAGCATTTAGTAAGACGAGAGAGATCCTCGTTCGGTCAACAGCTAGCATTTAGTAAGGCAAGAGATATCCTCATTCAGTCAACAGCTAGCATTTAGTAAAACAAGAGATATCCTCACTCAGTCATCAGCTAGCATTTAGTAAGACAAGAGATATCCTCGTTCAGTCATCAGCCAGCATTTAGTAAGACAAGAGATATCCTCATTCAGTCATCAGCTAGCATTTAGTAAGACAAGACATATCCTCATTCAGTCATCAGCTAGCATTTAGTAAGACAAGAGATATCCTCATTCAGTCATCAGCTAGCATTTAGTAAGACAAGAGATATCCTCACTCAGTCATCAGCTAGCATTTACTAAGGCAAGAGATATCCTCATTCAGTCAACAGCTAGCATTTAGTAAAACAATATATATCTCCGTTCAGTGGACAGCTAGCAGTTTGTAAGACGAGAGAGATCCTCATTCAGTTGACAGCCAGCATTTAGTAAAATGAGATAGATCCTCAGTCAGGGCGGCAACAATGGCTTTTGCGGTTGTTTTTAAACCGATGTTATTTATGCTTTTCACATCGGGGAATAATGCGATATTTCAGCCATTTAAATGAAGGCCCTGAACAGGGAGACGGTGTATCTCGTACTCGGCATCGGCTAACTGAGCGCTTCATCGCTGGGACCGTTGCACTAATGGTTCACCGCCAGCTTTCGCATAAAATAAGTAAACCCTGACACAAAATTAACAGCCGTCAGTTTTTGTTGTCTGGCATTACAATTTTGAATTTATTAGACGTTTCTTTCCCTATTTATAGGGGGATTTTGCGGTTTAGCACCATCTAAGATCGAATCAGGACGAGTGGAGACTTGTGACAGTGAATGTCATAGTACTATGAGGTGGTTTTGGGGGCTTTTCAAAACACAGTGTAAAAATATACGGTCTTTCGGTCGGGATAGCCAAGCTTGGAATCATATCAATATCTCGGGTGACGGCAATGTGTGCCCACTCACTGTGTGACATGGAAATAACTATGTGTAAATGTTATGACTCACAGTGATTGGGATTGCTGTATGATGTCTGGATATTAAGATATGGTTACTAATTACAGGAATGTTCCCTCCATGCACCAGGTAGAGTGCAAATGGAGCGGGACATGTATTATTGTTTAATGTAACTGTATGATGACTACTTGTTACCACGGGTCCACTGGGTAAGCACACCCAGCCATTCTGCATACATTATGGACACCACCTGCCCTAGGGTTGAGTAACAGGTGCCCCCTCTTGGGCCAACCCCTCCCAGGCTGCAGAGGTGTCTGATTGGCTGGCTGTGTGAGCTCAGTCACCTTTGAACTCCTTGCACTTGCTGGACAGACAGACACTCACTCTAGATATACCAAAGGAAGCAGTTCACCTCTGAGCTGTGTGTAACACCCATAGCACTTAGGTTCAATGGATTGTAGGGACTGATTCTGACTGAACAAGCAGAATCTATGTGGGTCTGTGCAGCAGGTTGTAAGTGAGTCAGGGTGGTAGGTCACTAGTAGGTGAACAAGAGTTGTAGCAATAAAGCTCAACCATAACACTGTCAATCTTGCGTGACTTGTCTCCCTTTCTTTCTTATGAGTTGTGTTTTGGTATTTAGTGGGGGGAGACACTATAAGTAGAGTAACTGGAAGAGGGCCAAACAACACCAGTAAATTCTTCACCAGGATTACCTATAGATAATGGTGATGGACTGGCCGAACGAAGCTTGTCCTGTTATGTACAGTTGTAAAGTCCACGGCTCGAACCTGTGGTTGTGTAGGCAGGCTATAGTGAAATCAATAGAGGCAAAAAGAGAAAGGAAGAGTATAAAGAGTGAAAGAAAAGAGAGAGCCAAGCCCTCAGGTTTATTATTTATATGGTACATGGATCCAGTATAGTATATCACCTGACCACATTCTCCCAATGAGAATCAAGCATCTCCAGCTCTACCAATGAGAAACAAGCATTTCCGGTCCCCATGGTTACAGTCATCTATCCACCACCACCAAGCGGTGTAGCTCCCTTGGCCACCACCTGCCCTGAGCTGAGTGTGTGGTGATCCATGACTAGCAGAGTGGGGGGGGGGGAGTAGTGGGTAGAGCTCTAAGTGCCCCTTACACACTATCTTACTAGCACCACAATGTCTATTTACCAATGAGTCAAGTACCACCAGCAACTACATAAACACATCTATGCACCTGGCCCTATATACCTGTTTCACACATAGAACATTTGCATGCCCCCACCAATGCAGCATTATCGGAATATTTTACACAGTGTTATTGACACACATGTGAATGTGGTCGGAATCACTGGACGCAATGACATAATCGGTAGAGCACAGTTTTCCGGTGTGGAAGGTCAGGAGTTCGAATCCCAGCAGAGTCAAGCCAATGACTTATCAAATTGATACTTGTCACTACCTAGGCTTGTGCTCGACATTAATAGGATAGGGCAAGGAGTGGTTTGCACAGCATCGGGATAATGTGTATGTGTGGGTTATCGGGTCATGGTGCCAGTAGCCTGGTCTCCCCGTGGGGCAGCACTATAAAGTATCCATGAGTGCGCACTGTCACACGTCGGTGCCTGTCCTGATATGACGTTAAATGTTTCTAGGATGTAAAACAACAACAAAGAAACAAAATGGTCGGAATCAGCCAAGACAGAGTCTTGACTTATGACGAGACGAATGTACTCATTTGTTTGTTTGTTATACCAACTTGTGACCATTGCTCATGGACACAGCTGACTCAGAGGCATGAGTGGGTTAATAAAGGCTTTTATTCGGGTGCTGCCCGCCCAGCGGCATGTACATTGACTGTGTATCATCAGGCAAGAAGCGAACAAGCAAATGCCCCGATATATTGGGGAAATGAAATGTGATGGCATATCAGTCATGTGAACGATTTAACAAATGAGTAATCAATTTCCTTAAAGTACAATAGCAATAGTTAATGATAAACATATGATATAACAGTAGAGGGTAACTTAGCAGAAATGTGACATTTAAGTAGGTGTGATCTGTCAACTGCGCGGGTGTCAGTCGCTCATTAGATGGTAATCTTTATTTTTTAGTTTAAATGCTTGATTGGTTTTCGGGTTTGTTGATTGTTGTGGGCACAATCAACTGCCAAGCCCTGTGTGGTCTTTTGTTGAGTGTTTTTATTTTCTGATGGCATGTATTAGGGCGGCATTCACTTTGTTGGAATCTCTCATTATTATGTATTGTTTGTGGGCGTTAGAAGCCCACCCTCCGAAGCGTTGAACTTTGAGTTCAGTGCTTCCGGAGGCAAATGGGACGGTTGCCGCCACCTTGCATATGGCGAGGGCGAGCCTGACTGTTATGTGGTCAAGTGGTAGTGTCGGCGCCTCCTGCAGCCTGAAGTACATGCGTAGGTGCGATGCAGAGTTGGCCATGGATGATGGGCACTGTCGGGCTGGTAGCTCCTCGATCCAGCACCGTATCTCCATCGGTGTGGGCTCGAGGGGGGCACTCCGTAGGTTTGGCAGTGGCGGTTGTTGGCCGCCACCATGGTCCTGTAGTTTGTCCAGGTTTGCCCTTGCTGCCAGCTGCCTCCCCTCTGCTGGTGACTTTATAGTGCTGCCTCACTGGGCGACTCGGTTGCTGACACAATGATCCACTATCCTATTCAGTCAGATTATCCCAATACTGAGCTGACGACTCCTTGTCCCATTCCAGCAATGCAGAGCACCACAGCTAGGTAGGGAGAAGT
This sequence comes from Branchipolynoe longqiensis, assembly GCA_030323885.1. Classification (NCBI taxonomy): domain Eukaryota; kingdom Metazoa; phylum Annelida; class Polychaeta; order Phyllodocida; family Polynoidae; genus Branchipolynoe; species Branchipolynoe longqiensis. The sequence continues at coordinate 59,738,203 of CM059187.1, read as the reverse complement.
ATAAATTGTGTAGGTCATTGTTTTGACTCGGTCTGGATTCAAACACATGACCTGGTGTATGGGAAGCTACCCAGAACTCTTACCGATTCGGCCACCCCTTCCACTTGGTACCATTAGGAACAGCTTCAATTTGCACATTTATGTCACTATCGGTATTACCAGACGGGGTGGCCGAATGAGTAGAGCACCCCTCTCCTGTTTTGGGAGATCGGGAGATCCTAACCCATGAGTTCGTGGGTTCGAATCCTGGTCGAGTCAAACCAATGACTTAATTGATACTTGTCAGTTCCTAGCTTGGCACTCGGCATTATTAGGATAGGGCAAGGACTGGTTGGATCAGTGTCAGGATAATGTGACTGAGTGGGATATCAGGTCATGGTGCTGGTGGCCTGTTTTTCCAGTGTTGCAGCACTATAAAGTCGCCATGAGTGCACACTGTCACAAGTCGGTACCTGTCCTGATATGACCTTAGGTGTTGCTAGGACGTAAAACAACAACAAACAAACTATCGGTATTACATACAATACACTTTCGTGACTGCCTGTATTGATAATGATGATTAAGAGACGATTTTAATAATGAGACCTACCCCCCCTCTCTCCCTCCCTCAACCACGCCTCTGAAGAAGCATGCTTAGAACAATCGTCTTTCATTGTGTCTGACTGAAGCGACACGGTTGAGGCCTCGTTCTGGGGAGTGCTAGACAATTTCGCTTTTTTTTTTTTTGTGAAGTCCCTTGAAGATACCCGGACAACCCGATTCCTGAATGACAATTTCTTGTGGAAATCTGACACGATAAATAGTCCATGTTTTGTGGGAGGAATTCACCTACCTCGGAAGCACTATATCAAGTGATGGACGCATTTATTTATTTATTTTTGTGTCCATTAGTTGTTTAACCAGGGGAAATTTCAGTCATAGACGACTGGTCTTCCTCATTCCACTGCTGGTTGATAGAAAGCCCGAGCCTACACTTTTACCGACCCAAGGGATTTTTAACCTCCCACACCACATAGACATGGTATGAGAGCAACCGGCCTTTGATGATGCTGTAAGTTATACACAGCAGTGGAAATCCAAATTGGCAGAGCTGGGGGCACTGGGAATCAAACCGCCAACCCTCAGATTAGGAATCTGACCTAGAAAAAAGTCAGACACTCTAACCACTCCGCCACAGAGAACGCCACTGAAATACAGAGGAGGATGGCCAAGGCTAGCACATCTTTTGGCCGACTACGCCAGAGACTCTGGAACAACCACCATGTGTCCATTCAGGTCAAAGGCAAGATCTACTGTGCAATCACCCTACTAAACGGAGCCGAGGCCTGGACAGTGTACAGACGACAGGTGAAAAAGCTGCATGCCTTCATGATGCGACATCTGCGTTCAATCATGAGGCTAACTTGGAAGGACAAAGTGACAGATAAGGAAATACTCGAACGGACAGGGCTGCCCTCTATGGAAGATCTTCTGATCAAAAAGAATCTCCGGTGGACTGGATACCTCATGAGGATGTCATCAGACAGGCTACCAAAGCAGATCCTCTATTCTCAACTGTCTTCTGGTTACAGAAAGAGAGGGTGCCCTCGTCTCCAGTTCAAGAATACCATCAAGAGAAACCTGAAGCTGAGAGACATTAAGACCGACTCATGGACGCAACTCTCACAGCAGAGAGCTAAATGGAGAGCAGCAGTCAAGTAATGAAAGCAGTCTTTGTCGCATCGCGACCGACAGCATGATGATGATGATGATGATGTGGGAAGACACATGCTTGCCTTGAGATGATATGGCTGGGCGTGGATGAAGGTGGGTGGGGGGATGAGGGGTTGGGGGGTGGCGTGGGACGGGAGGGGGTTATATTTGATGTGCTCCATAGAAAATGCACTCAATACTTCCTTCACGTCACTTCACAATGGAATTCTCTTCTTTCCATCTGAAATAAAAAAGGTCACCACTAAATACGCCTGACAAGACAATTCTAGGGGAGGGAGGGGAGGTGGGAGGGGGAGGGTTGCCGGGGTGAAGGCTGAACGAAAGATAGCGCCGTCTGGTGTCATTGCCGAATAACTACCACTCAATGGCCCCTCTCCTCACATGTGAACATTAATGACCGCCTCACATGCCCCGTTATTTTGACTTGATCCACCACTGATTAGCGCGATTCTCGAGAATGATTAAATATAGTTGCAGTGTCCAATGGTTTTGAGTTTCTATATCTTTTTTTTTTTAAATAGATACATATATTAGGTGGATCATTATAATGTACTTTTACTTATACTTATACTTTCAAGTAACTTTTATTTTAATGGGTTTACGTGAAGACATGTCAAATTGATATTGGCTTGATGGACATCATAGGCTTCAGTAGTGACAGAATATATTACATTGACTTAGCACATATTTTATGAGTGCACTGCTTTCTGAGTTGGATATGTCAGATGAAATTTATATAAATATTTTTCTTTCGAAAGTTTGAGGTTTTCTTTCGAGCTATGCAGCTTTAACATCCCATCTATGTTGTCGGATCAAGTGTGGTAGCTTCTCTCCCTCTCTCTCTCTTGGTTGTTCTTCACTGGCCATGATGACAGCAACTCATCATTTGTTGTGAATGATGACTATTAAGTCCAATGTTTGCTCGAAATGTGTGGTGGCACATTGGACATGTGTGTAGAGTCTGGTAGCTGAAGGAGATGATCGTTTCTCTGCTGATGCCTTTGTTTAGCTTGAGATATCTGATCAGTTTTACTTTTAAACTGTATTCTGCCTTTGCACATTTATTCAAATGACGTAAATAGCTTCATAATCATAGCCATCTTTGCAGCTGCATATTCCGATGAAAGCACACAATTTCCGAAGCCATAGCACTTACTTAGATGTGAGCTTACATGTCTAACACAAACCATGCTACATAATTTTGAACATTTATTGTTGCATCGGATGAATATTAAGACAGTTTAATAGAACCTAACACGGCTATAAATCTACCGTGTCCAAGATGTTGGTGTGCACAACAAATATGTATATAGCCTCTTATTATTTCAAGTACATCCATGGTAAAGGCCCTGTCACACCTCACCGGATGGGGGTAATGGACAGAAAATGAACAATGTCCGGTTTGAGTCCGTACAAGTTTTGAAGATGCACAAAACTAGGAACAGAAGCCACCGGACTGACGTCTACGGTTCTTGTCCGGCTTGATTTTGTTTCATCCATTGGCTATCCGTTCATGTCCGTTTCCTGTCTGTTTCCTGTCCGTTTCCTGTCCGTTTCATGTCCGTTCATCCAGTGGCCATTTATCCGACATTTTGACACATTTTAATACATTTTGATACTTATCACCACCAGACTAGACAATTCTGTACATTGCTTAATCCGGCGAGGTGTGACAACCACTTTACCTATATATAATATATGTTACTCTAAACCAAAGAAAAGTAGATAATAATGATTAAGCTTACATATATATTTTTTTCAAACTACAGCAGATACTTAATATCACATTTTCAAAACCAAACCAATTATCTAGATTTGATTTTACATATCTAACTTAGATACTGATGCACTTATTAAGCATTTGTTTCTGTGTAAAAGGCAATGCTGAGTCAATTTAATAGAACCTGTTACTGCAGAAGTCTATGGTGTCAGAGTTTTGGCAAGCCTGCCAAATCTAATTTTCCATATTTGCACTCAAAATATCTAAAAAGTTTACCATTTAAAATATAAGTAACTTTGAACTAATGTAAAGTAGATACTAGTGATCGATCTAATATATTTATCTCAGAAAAAATACAGAAATTCAAAGCCATCGGACTATGCAACTTTAAGATAATGTAATTATGAACTAATAGCCAGTGCAACTATTGTAACTGTGGTGGAATATTTGCGGTTTAGTGCATTTGTTGTTGTTCTTCATATTTTGTTTGATTGAGTGTCTCCTTTCCGATATTGCTAATTGGGATCCCTGCGTGGCCATCTGTCCGATTCGCGATGTGATGTGGTCCCCTGGGGTATTACTGAACGCGCCATACATACCGACTGACTGTTGGATTTGGCCGCTTCTCAAAAACTGGTGCCAAGCTTTGGCAAAAAAAACTTTTTTGGGGGGTGGGGGTGGAGTGTACATTAGTTGATTAAGCATGGCCAATTTTAATTCCTAAATAATTGGTATTTCTCATTTCACTTCTCGTTTTCTTTATATAGATATATATATATAACACACATATACACACACACATATATATATATATATATATATATATATATGTGTGTGTTTGTATATACTAGATGCCTGATATTCAGTGATAGTACATTGAAATATTTACTTATTTTGTGAAAGCAAATCAGCTCGATAAAAAAGCACTGCACCCGGCCCCAGGCCCCTCCCTCTCCCCGTTCCACCCCCTTCCCCTCCCCCGCACCCCGTCACACCTTCCCCCCTCCCCCATACCCCCTCACACCCTTCCCCCCCCCCGCCTCCCCCCGACCCCGGACGTGTGGGCAAATGGAGGTTCTCAACTCTCGCCTTGGGTTCTTTTTATCGTCTTAGGATCAATGTCTGGCAACCACAGATTTACACTTGAGACAATATGTCACTTTCAAGATACCGGAAATTGATGCCTACACTGCCATTAGTCAGAGAGTTCTTTTGGGACTGCTTATCAAAGGTATCGTCACTTGTGAGATTTCAAATTTGAGATCCTACCCAGTCAGTAGTGCGCCTCTGGCTGTGTTCGGCGAAGCATATTGATGCACACACAGGATGTGGTTTTATATTTATTGTACATTAGTTATTATAATTAGTAGAATGTCGCTGAAATCCACACTAATCAGCTAGTAACAAATGTAGAGCAAGATCCACCCACTGAGCTTAGTCACCAGGAACAATGAGTCTATGGGTTCAGTGTATTTATATTAGATTAAAGGATAGCGCCGGGGGGAGGCTGGAAATAATCCCACTTCCGGTTATGTAAGCACGCCGGGACGCAGCTTCATGTAGCAGTCACACTACGACGACAAGGGAGGGACGACAGCCCGGCGGCTGGAATTTTGTGAAATCCCGACGACCTATGCAAATTCGGGCTAAGTTGGACGACAATCGGAGGACACCCGGACGACATCTGGACAACAGACGGGACGACAGAGGGACGACAGTGTCTGTGTGTCTGTGTCTGTGTGTGTGTGACTCTGTGTCTCTGTGTGTGTCTCTATGTGTGTGTCTGTGTCTCTGTGTGTCTGTGTCTATGTGTGTGTCTGTGTCTATGTGTGTGTCTGTGTCTATGTGTGTCTATGTGTGTCTATGTGTGTGTCTGTGTCTCTGTCTGTGTGTATGTGTCTCTGTGTGTGTATATATGTGTGTGTCTGTGTGTCTGTGTCTATGTGTGTGTCTGTGTATATGTGTGTCTATGTGTGTATATGTGTGTGTCTGTGTGTCTCTGTGTGTGTCTGTGTGTGGCTGTGTGTGTCTGTGTGTGTCTGTGTCTGTGTGTATGTGTCTGTGTGTGTGTGTCTGTGTCTCTGTGTGTGTGTCTGTGTATGTGTGTGTCTGTGTGTCTGTGTGTGTCTGTGTCTCTGTGTGTGTCTGTGTCTCTGTGTGTGCCTGACTCTGACTCTCAGTCTGACTCTGACTCTCAGTCTGACTCTGACTCTCACTCTCAGTCTGACTCTCACTCTCAGTCTGACTCTGACTCTCACTCTCAGTCTCACTCTCACTCTCAGTCTGACTCTCACTCTCACTCTCACTCTCACTCTCACTCTCACTCTCAGTCTGACTCTCACTCTCACTCTCACTCTCAGAGACACAGAGACACACAGAAACACAGAGACACACACAGAGACACACACAGAGACACACACAGAGACACACAGAAACACAGACACACACACAGAGACACAGACACACACATAGAGACACACAGAGACAGAGTCACACACACAGATACACACACAGAGACACACACACAGAAACAGAGACACACACAGACACACAGAGACACACACACATAGAGACACACACAGACACAGAGTCAGACTGTGTGTGTCTCTGTGTGTGTCTCTGTGTTTCTGTGTGTCAGACTCAGAGTCAGACTGAGAGGGAGAGTCAGACTCAGAGTGAGAGTGAGAGTCAGACTCAGAGTGAGAGTCAGACTCAGACTCAGAGTGAGACTGAGAGTGAGAGTCAGAGTCAGACTGAGAGTGAGAGTGAGAGTCAGAGTCAGACTGAGAGTGAGAGTGAGGCACACACAGAGACACAGACACACACACAGAGACACATACACACAGACACAGACACACACAGACACACACAGACACAGAGACACAGACACACACAGACACACACATAGACACAGACACACACATAGACACAGACACAGGACACACAGAGACACAACAACACACAGAGACACAGACACACACAGACACAGACACACACACAGACACACATATACAGAGACACACACAAACACACCACAGACACACAAACACACACGACACACACAAGACACAGACACCACAAGACACAGACACAGACACACACAACACACAACACAGCCACACACGACACACAGAACCAAGACACACCACAGACACACAGACACACACAGACACAACACACACAAACACCAGACACACATGGACACACATAGACACAACACACACATTAGACACAAATAATATAATAAAACAGGATAAATTAAGCCCAACTGAAGCTTACGCCACACCTGCTACGAGGCGGGCGTAAACATAAACGGAGAAACTTTTACGACACGCCCATAGAATGAGCGAAATTTGTCGTTATGCTATAGAAAATTAGAAAATGTACCCAAACTGATCATGTTGAAATGGCTCTGTTAAGAACCATAACATAATTTGCCACAATAAATCCTTTAATAATTATTCAAAGTCTACCGAATCGGATTATTTTAATTGTAAAATAAAATAATATCGGAATATATATATACTCAGCGGCCACCTTACTAATGCTGCACAGGAACAGTAATGTGACCGCATGCACTGGCGGCGCAAGCACCGACAGCAAATTAAGGTAGGTGACCACATAATGCAGGCTGAGTAGTTTTAAATACAAATCCCAATTCCACACTAAAAAACCACCTCCAGCGCAAACAGCTATTTCGACCTGACTGCCGCACAAATATGGTGGAAGAGATTGATTGTAGACTAGGCAGAGGCATGCATTTTGCCCATCTAAACTGCCAAAGCGCCTACAACAAAATTGACAGCATTAAACTACACTTAGATATCTGTAAATTTGATGTGTTAACACTATCAGAAACTTGGTTTCATGAACTGCATAGTGACCAACTACTAGAAATTGGTGGGTACAGGCTTGTGAGAGAGGATAGAAAAACACTGACCAATGCACAAATACAAAAGAAGGGTGGAGGAGTTGCAATATACACCAAAAAATACCTAAACTCCGAACATAAGCCATTACAAGAAGCAAACAGATCAGACACAAATATTGAACTAGTATGGACACTCATAAAAAATGAAAAACAAGATAATATAGCTGTAGGGAGTCTATATAGACCGCCAAATGGAAACATCGAAGACTTCATCGCACAACTGGAGACATCCCTAGAAAGTGTGTCGAAACTGACAAAGGCGGAGATATTCTTACTAGGGGATTTCAACATAAACTACAAAACAAACAACAAAAACAAACACTCACTAGAGAACTTAATCAAAGGCAGAGGGTTAAAGCAAAAAATGAGTGAGCTAACAAGGCTTGGAGAAAACAGCTCGATAATAGACCTAATAATAACTGACTCAAATCATACCCACACCTCAGGAACAAGAAACTGGGGCATTAGCGATCATGAATTGATATATGTTACTAGAAAGAAAATAAAAACAAAAAACAAAACTACTCCCCGTATGGGTAGATCATACAAAAACTACACAAAAGAGGCACTAGAAACTCATCTGAAAGAGAAAATTAAATTGCCATTTCCAACTGAGATAGGTGTAAATGATCAATGGAACTATATCATTGGGGAAGTCAGAAAGCATCTGGACACTACCTGCCCAATCAAAAAACTTAAAATCAAAAACAACCAAGACCCATGGGTAACCCCAGAATTAATCAACCTAATTATGGACAAATATAAAACAGGCAAATTAGCCAAAGCAAGGAAGCAACTACTAGACATAGAAAACTACCACAAAGCAAGAAATCGTAGCCAGAAATCAGTGAGAAAAGCCAAAAGACGGTACATTGTCAAACAAGACCAGCAATGGGGAAAAAACTCACACAAATTCTGGAACAATGTGAAAATACTCATACCAAATAATAAAAATAAAGAATGGATTACCCTTTACAACAACGAGGGGGTGGATATCAGCAACAACGATACTGCTAATATAATGAACAAACATTTTTCAACCATAGGCAATAAACTATCCAAACAATTCAACACAAACTGGACCACGAAAGCGCAACAATTAAACACAGACATTGGAGATTGCACAACCACAATAAAAGAGATATGTGAGCTCATAAAATCAATTGATTGCAACAAGCCTTCGGGCATTGAAAATACCTCGAGTATAGTATTGAAAGATGCATTCGGATGCATCCCAGATGTTATATGTGAGCTATACAACAAATCGTTCACAGAAGGTACTTATGTGGACTGCTGGAAACTAGCCAAAGTAACACCGCTCCACAAAGGAGGGGATAAACAGGTACTGGGAAACTATAGACCAATCTCCATACTCCCAGTGCCTGGTAAACTAATGGAAAAAATAATGCATAGACATATTATGGACCACCTAAACGAACACAAAATATTAAACAGTAAACAGGGCGGTTTCAGAAAATACCACTCGACAATAAAAACAATTGCTAACTTAATAACTGATATTGCAAACAGTATCAATAAAAAGAACCAAGTGGGTGCAGCGTTCATAGACTTCAGCAAAGCGTTTGACACGGTGGACCACCCTATCCTAAGGAGCAAACTAACCCAAATGGGAATAACGGGAGTAACAGGAAAATGGCTAGCGAGCTATCTAGAAAACAGAAAGCAATGCACCACAGTAAATGGATTCATATCCAATGAGGAAAAGATAACTTGCGGAGTACCCCAAGGGTCAGTCCTGGGGCCACTTCTCTTCCTCATATATATTAACGATCTAAACAACTGGCTAGAAATTGAAAACATCCAACTATATGCAGATGACACCGTGGTATATGCTGCAGGCAAAACAACCGAAGAAATAGAAATGAAAATGAATCTAACACTAACAAAACTAATCGAGTGGTGCCAACTAAATAGGATAACCATAAACAACAGCAAGTCAAAAACAGTACTATTTGGTACCAGGCTAACAAGTAATGAGAAAATAAAGTGTCTTCTGGGAAACACCGAACTAGAACAAGTAGACAACTACCGATATCTGGGAGTGGATTTAGACAGACACCTAAATTATGACCTCTGCATAACAAATACTATCAAAAAAGTAAACCATAAAATATGGCTACTGGCTAAACTGAGATACTACATGACTGAAAGCATGGCAATTAAAATATATAAAGGCATGATCCTCCCTTACTTTGACTATGGCGATGTAGTATACATGGGAGGAAACACTAAACTATTAAACAAACTACAGGTGCTACAAAATAGAGCCCTCAAAGTATGCCTTCAGGTGAACAAAAGATATCCCACAATCGAATTACACAAAAAATGCAATGCAACACTACTAACAAGTAGAAGGGAAATGCACCTCAAAATACTGGCACACCATTACACCACAAAACCAGGCTACACAGCAATCCCCCGTAGGGACACCAGGCAAATGGCAGCCCCAGTGCTACTGACAGCAATAAGTAACACCAAAATTTATGAGAGAAGTGTGTTTGCCATGGCGGGACATGCCTGGAATAATCAACCCACACAACAACGGGCAATCAAAAGCATGGACCACTACAAAAGGTCCTTAAAGAAAACATAATACACAACCACCTACTGAAGAAACAATATCTCACCTGATCTTGGGCGCAGTCACTGCTTGCTGTGTTCTGGCACAAAAAGCAAAAGACCGGCCAGAAAAGATGGTAGATATTACAAATACGGAAACTAGCCCTACTAAGTACTAAGGAATTCTAAATGACTATCACCATAGGGCGCAGTCCGTCTGGGTATGTGTACTGGCACAAACCAAAGCAGAACCAGGCAGGCCACGGTCATGCATCCGAATGACCCTGAAATACGAAATGGCTAACCATACAACACAGCCATCCAACCTAGTCGCAGTCCTGAAGGGTCCAGGGGAGTTCTGGCACACTGGTGTACTATCTAAGGACAGGGCATGGGTGAAAGGATGCTGTAATAAACCACAATGGGATGGAATCCTCTCTCACAGGCCTGTATGTCACCTGCGTAGATGTACATAGTAGGCTAAGTTATCATATACAGGTTAGGAAAAAACTTGAAAATTAAAAAAAAAAAAAATATAGAAACTACTAACACCCAAAACCGCAAAGGTTGGCCCGAGGAAAAATCAGGTAAGGAGCCTGAGTGCGGGAAGTTACCAAACCGTACACAAGCCTACCGCAAACATGTAGGCTAGCACCCTCACGGGAGCTTATACGTTATGGGCAGAATAAAAAACTTGTCACAAAAAAACAAAAAAAAAGACACAGACACATAGACACACAGAGACACATACATGGAGAGAGAAGCAACTACAGCTTAACGACAATACGACAGTGCCGCGACAGTGCCGCGGCAGTGCGACAGTGCCGCGACAGTGCCGCGACAGTGCCGCGACAGTGCCGCGACAGTGCCGCGACAGTGCCGCAACCTCGGCTGTCGTCGGGTGTCGTAGAAGTTTTTCAACATGTCCAAAATCCCCACGACAACCCGGCGACAGTGGAGAAAGAGTAGAGAAACTGGAGTGTCGCGCAGGTGTCGCGGCGACACCTGCGCGACACCTGCGCGACACCTGCGCGACACCGGAAGTCGCTGTCGCAGAGCTGTCATCGCCGCTTGTCGTCGTAGTGTGACTGCTACATTACTTCCTTCACTCACACCAGTGGACATTAACATTAAAGATACTTATTGCGTCGTTTCGCGCATGTCTCTTTTGTTTTCCTCCATTTCCGGTTAGGCTATCTTAGAATAGAGCATCTCAGGTTGGTTTGTTGTTGGGGTTTTGCGTCCTAGCAACATATGTGGTGATATCAGGATGGGTGCCAACTTGTGACAGTGCGCACTCATGGCGACTTTATAGTGCTAGCCCACTCGAAGATCAGGCCGCCTGCACCATGACCCGCTATCCCACTCAATCAAATTATCCTAATACATGTACTGAGCTAACCAGTCCTGGTCCTATTCTAGTAATGCCGAGCACCCGACTAGGTAGTGACACTTATCAATTGCGTAAGTCATTGGTTTGACTCGGCCGGGATTCGAACTCCCGACCTTCCACGTGGGAAACCGGCGCTCTACCGATTGGACTACAGTATCCGGTTAGTCACGGAGTGGTAATTGTGGTGGCACATGCTGGAGTTTTGCGAATTTGCATTATATGGGGTGTGGTGGGGGTGGGATGGGGAGTGTCGCAGTGATTGTGAGTTAGTGCAGTATTGTACAGAGTGTGGTGCATTGGGATAATCTACATAGCTGGTGTCGACTGTCTGTCATATTGGTTGTTGGTTAGGGGAGTCCTGTACAGAATGTGTTTGCAGTAAAGGCTGGCTTAGACTTAGGGTGATAGTACTGCAGTGGGGAGTTGAATGGGGGGGGGGGGGGGCTGTGACATTGGCTGTTGGTTAGTAAAGTCCTGTAGAGAGTGCTGCAATAGGCTCGGTTGCAGTATGCGGTGTGCAGTGTGCGGGAGGTGTGGTGGTTGCCAACTGGGGAGGGGTGGAGTTTGGGGTGGCGTGTGGGGTGGTGGGATGGCGGGTGAGCTGGATGGTGGGGTGGATGGTGGGGTAGGGGATGGGTGGTGGGTGGGTTGGAGGTTGGGGTGGAGGGTGGGGTGATGGGTGGGTGGGGTGGAGGATGGGGTGGAGGGTGGGGTGGAGGGTGGGGTGATGGGTGGGGTGGAGGGTGGGGTTGAGGGTGGGGTGATGGGTGGGGTGGAGGGTGGGGTGGAGGGTGGGGTGGGGTGGAGGGTGGGGTGTACGGATTGCAACGTGTGCTTCGCGGTCTATCAGGATGCCTCCCGCAACTGATCAATATGTAGACATCGCTACTGATAGCGCCTCGCCCGGCGCCGGGCCCTGTCGCAACCGCCACGATTCACGGTCAGCCCCTCACCCCGCACCCCTCACCCCGCACCGCTCACCCCGCACCACGCACCCCACACCCAGCACCCAACACCCCACACCCCTCACCCTTCACCCCTCACCCCTCACCCTCACCCCGCACCGCTGACCCCACACCACAAACCCCACACCCAGCACCCTGCACCCCTCACCCTTCACCCCTCACCCCTCACCCTCACCCCTCACCTACCCCTCACCCCTCACCTTCACCCCTCAACCCCTCACCCTCCACCCCCACCCCTCACCTCCACCCCTCCCGCCTCAGCCCCTATCTCCTCACCCCTCACCCCCTCAACCCTCCCTTTCTACCCTCGCCCTCACCCTTCCCCCCCACCATCACCCGTACCCCCTACCCCATCACTCCTCACCCCTCACCCTTCGCCCCTCACCCTCACCCCTCACCCCTCACCCTCACCCCTACCCCTCACCCCTCACCCTCACCCTCACCCTCACCCTCCCCTACCCTCACCCTCACCCCTCCACCCCTCACCCTCACCCCTCACCCCTCACCCCTCACCTCACCCTCACCCCTCCCCCTCACCCCTCACCCTCACCCCTCACCCCTCACCCCTCACCCTCACCCTCACCCCTCACCCTCCACCCCCTCACCCTACCCTCACCCCTCAACCCTCACCTCTCACCCCTCACCCCTCATCCTCCAGTAACCCGGCGCCACCAGCATTCTCTGAGCAAACACCCTCCATGTAACCTCACTTATCCGGGCCTGTACTCCGCCCGTGGCTTCTCCCTGTAAACCGTCCTGATATGACCTTAGATGTTGCTAGGACGTAAAACAACAACAAACATCTCCCTGTAAATCCAATCACTTCATCAGTGTTCACCACGCACGTCCACCATTAGCCACGCACTCATTAAGTCATTTGCTAACTACCTCCACCCGCCACGTGACCTTGATCTGACCATTTTCTGACCCACTTTGTCGCTGCAGTTCTCGGGACGTCGGTTCGGTGCCTCGGCTATGTTTCGGGCAAAGATTTCGACGGTGGCAAAGATGACCTCTTGTTGCTAGCGACGACACAAACACAATCTCCACGTTTCTATTGCTCGGTAAGTGCCAGTAGTTCCTCTATAGGAAGTTGCTGTTGTTTTGCTCGTGGGGTTTTCTTCTTTCTTTTGTTCAACTTGGTATAAAAAAGATAAATCCCCTCTCCCGATATCGGATAATACATTACTATTTAGTGTGCGGTTTTTTTTCTTAATCTATCTTCCTTTAGAAGTGTTAATCTGTGTACTGGTGAGGCATTAATGTCTGGCTTGGGGGTTATTGCTAATTTATAGTATCTTTGGGTTATAGTGATTATATTATTGCCTTAGGTTGGTTGGTTGTTGGAGGAGTTTCACGTCCTCGCAACATCTAAGGTCATATTAGGATGGGATGTAGCTTTAGGTTTAATTGTTAATTTACATCTTTGGGTGAAAGTTGTTAACTTACAGCTTTGAGTGATAGTTGTTAACTTACAGCTTTGGGCGATAGTTGTTAATTTACATCTTTGGGTGATAGTTGTTAATTTAGATCTTTGGGTGATAGTTGTTAACTTACAGCGTTGGGTGATAGTTGTTAACTTACATCTTTGGGTGATAATTGTTAATTTACATATTTGGGTGATAGTTGTTAATTTACATCTTTGGGTTATAGTTGTTAATTTATAACTTTAGGTTATAATTGTTTATCTATAGCTTTGGGTTATAGTTGTTAATTTATAACTTTAGGTTATAATTGTTTATCTACAGCTTTGGGTTATAATTGTTAATTTACAGCTTTAGGTTATAATTGCTTTGGGTTATACTTGTTAATTTACAGCTTTGGGTTATAATTGTTAATTTACAGCTTTGGATTAGAATTTAGGATTTATAGCTTTTGATTATAAATGTTAATCTATAGCTTTTGGGTTATAGTTGTTAAATTTTAAAGCTTTGGCTTATAATTGTTAATTTACAGTTTTGGCTTATAATTGTTACTTTACAGCTTTGGCTTATAATTGTTAATTTACAGCTTTGGCTAATAATTGTTAATTTACAGCTTTGGGTTATAATTGTTAATCTACAGCTTTGGGTTATAGTTGTTAATTTATAACTTTAGGTTATAATTGTTTATCTACAGCTTTGGGTTATAGTTGTTAATTTATAACTTTAGGTTATAATTGTTTATCTACAGCTTTGGGTTATAGTTGTTAATTTACAGCTTTGGGTTATAATTGTTAATTTATAGCTTTGGGTTATAATTGTTAATTTACAGCTTTGGGTTATAGTTGTTAATTTATAACTTTAGGTTATAATTGTTTATCTATAGCTTTGGGTTATAGTTGTTAATTTACAGCTTTGGGTTATAGTTGTTAATTTACAGCTTTGGGTTATAATTGTTAATTTACAGCTTTGGGTTATAATTGTTAATTTACAGCTTTGGGTGATAATTGTTAATTTATAGCTTTGGGTTATAATTGTTAATTTACAGCTTTGGGTTATAGTTGTTAATTTACAGCTTTGGGTTATAATTGTTAATTTATAGCTTTGGGTTATAATTGTTAATTTACAGCTTTGGGTTATAATTGTTAATTTACAGCTTTGGGTTATAATTGTTAATTTACAGCTTTGGGTTATAATTGTTAATTTACAGCTTTGGGTTATAATTGTTAATTTACAGCTTTGGGTTATAATTGTTAATTTACAGCTTTGGGTTATAATTGTTAATTTACAGCTTTGGGTTATAATTGTTAATTCACAGCTTTGGGTTATAATTGTTAATTTACAGCTTTGGGTTATAATTGTTAATTTACAGCTTTGGTTTATAATTGTTAATTTACAGCTTTGGGTTATAATTGTTAATTTACAGCTTTGGGTTATAATTGTTAATTCACAGCTTTGGCTTATAATTGTTAATTTACAGCTTTGGGTTATAATTGTTAATTTACAGCTTTGGTTTATAATTGTTAATTCACAGCTTTGGGTTATAATTGTTAATTTACAGCTTTGGGTTATAATTGTTAATTTACAGCTTTGGGTTATAATTGTTAATCCATAGTTCGGGTTTATAGTTATTAAATTATAACTTTAGAGTATAATTGTGAATATAGGGCTTTGGGTTATAGTTGTTAATTTATAACTTTAGAGTATAATTGTTTATCTATAGCTTTGGGTTATAGTTGTTAATTTACAGCTTTGGGTTATAGTTGTTAATTTATAACTTTAGGTTATAATTGTTTATCTATAGCTTTGGGTTATAGTTGTTAATTTACAGCTTTGGGTTATAATTGTTAATTCACAGCTTTGGGTTATAATTGTTAATTTACAGCTTTGGTTTATAATTGTTAATTCACAGCTTTGGCTTATAATTGTTAATTCACAGCTTTGGGTTATAATTGTTAATTCACAGCTTTGGGTTATAATTGTTAATTTACAGCTTTGGCTTATAATTGTTAATTTACAGCTTTGGTTTATAATTGTTAATTCACAGCTTTGGGTTATAATTGTTAATTTACAGCTTTGGTTTATAATTGTTAATTTACAGCTTTGGGTTATAATTGTTAATTTACAGCTTTGGGTTATAATTGTTAATTTACAGCTTTGGGTTATAATTGTTAATTTACAGCTTTGGCTTATAATTGTTAATTCACAGCTTTGGGTTATAATTGTTAATTTACAGCTTTGGCTTATAATTGTTAATCCATAGTTCGGGTTTATAGTTATTAAATTATAACTTTAGAGTATAATTGTGAATATAGGGCTTTGGGTTATAGTTGTGAATTCATAGCTTAGCGTTATTGCTGTTTTAGGTGGTGTGGTATAAACCAACCCCACAAGAACAACCCACGTGCTTATGGTCGACGAACCTATAGTAGCACGGGCTCTGGGAGCACTCTGGCCGACCAGAGTTATTCAGCTTGTGGGTATTGGACCCAGAAGGTGGCCCGTTGCCGGGTATCGATACCCAGCTTCCACGCCGGGTGGCACCCGGGTGGGGTCCCGGGTGCGGTCCCGAGTGGTGGCCGGGAGGGGGCCAGGGAAGGGGGGGGGGGGGGGAGGGGCCCCGGTAGGGGCCGGGCGGGTGGCTGCGGCACGTGGCCCGTGACAAGGCATTGCACCCCGCCTCCCCCGCCTTCCTCCCGGGGGGGGGGGGGGCGTTTCATGAAAACAACAATGCGCCGTCCTCCCTTCCCTGCTTACCCTAACAAACCAAAACTAAACCTGTTCCCGGCAATCTACGAGACGGTGAATTGCGCATGAGCGCGATTAGCTAGAATCACAACCATCGCACCGTCCCGACGGCCTATCTAAAGTGGACAGACCGGCATGCAGTCAGACGGACAAACGCGGCAAACTGACTTCCTGTCCAAATCGCCGCCGGTGCGCGATGCTCGGACGCGCACATTTCGTGGCTCGCCGTTGTTGAAAGCCAGCCAACAGGCCTCTATAGAGGGCGACCTTGACCTTCGCTGTTGTGGCTCCCCAGGCAGCGCCGACTTGGCCGGCGGCGTACCGGCGTATCGCCGCGCTGTATCGCCGGCCCGTGGCACACCGGCCTTGCTATCAACATGCAGCCCCCACACACCTGGCCCGGTGGTCGAATCGGTAGAGCGTGGGCCTCGCATGCGGGAGATCGGGAGTTCGGGAGTTCGGTTCCCGGTCGAATCAAATTGATACTTACCGCTTCCTAGCCTGGTGCTCGGCATTAATAGGATAGGGCAATGACTGGTTGGCTCAGTGTCATGATAATATGACTGAGTGGGATATCAGGTCATGGTGCTGGCAGCATGGTCTCCCGGTGGGGCAGCACTGTAAACTATTCATCAGTGTGCACTGTCACAAGTTGGTCCCCGTCCTGATATAACCTTAGATGTTGCTACGACGTAAAAGAACAACACATAAACAAATCCAACAGCCCCACTCAGTAGGTCCCCCCCCCCCCCCCCCCCCCCCCCCCTCCCCTCCCCTTACAGCGCGCTGGGCGCGGAGACCGCCCGGCGCCACCTCCCCGAACCCGGTCAACCAGCGCCAAGGCCGGCAGCATTTTTATTTGTTTTTCATCCTCGACTACTCCCTCTATCGGGAGAATGGCATACTAACCAATCGGTCCAATCAGTTATATATTCTTTTTTTTATATATTTGTATTATACCCGTGCCAGCATCGACTAGACTGACTGAAGACATTACCCCAGGGCACCGTACATCCACTACTAACAATAATAGCCCCGTCCACTTTGCAGACCAATCGATGATTTACCTCCAAGGCAGCATCTACCTAATAGTAACTCATTTGTCATTGCATAATATATAGCATAGCATAATATAAAATAGCATATACAACATTCCAGAACCATGCAATGCGATGCAATCAATATTCATCACACGTATAACACTTTCTATTATCGAACTGGAATCGTTTACAGTTTAATACCACAGCTGATAGTGATACCGATAGCTTCATCTGTGTATGGCTGGAAAGGCATTGCTCCGACACTGACAAAAGACATTATTCAATGAATAAACTACAACTATTAAACACCACTGATATGGTTAGTAATACACGCATTCCGAGGCACGGTTCACTGGTCCCTGAAACAGAACTGAAGCTGGTACCTCTTCCTCTTCCTTCTCGTTCCCTTCATGATTATATCCTACCCCCTCACACATACCCTTCTCGCCTCAGGCCACATGTGATATGAAGTTAGGACATGTATGCAATATAAAAGTATTTATATGGGTATTCTCATTACAGCGCTATTCTGTGGACGCGGCGGGAACTGTGCGGATGTCTTTCTACCTCTACTCACCAGAGGACGCTCTGTGTATCCCAGGGGTCTCCGCGCGCACCACGGGCGACCTTCACCTTGCCGTGAGGATGAAACGTGAGTGATATACACTTCTAACAAAGATACTACCAGTACCCCTCCCGACTGCTACCAGTGACTTGTGACTGCGCCTCTCCAAGAACTGTTGGGGGATGGGCGGGAATGCGCTGGGAATCATTAGGGTTATTGTGTGAGTTGTCTATTGTGTGCGGGGCCATGGAAGTAGTCAGATCCCCCATATAAATGGTCGTGGTGGTGTGTGGTGTGTGGTGTGTGATGGGTGGTGTGTGGTGTGTGGTGTGTGGTGTGTGGTGTGTGGTGTGTGGTGTGTGGTGTGTGATGTGTGGTGTGCGGTGTGTGGTGATGTGTGTGGGGTGTGTAGTGTGTGTGGTGATGGTGTGTGGGTGGTGATAGTGTATGTGGCGGTGTGTGTGGTGTGTGGTGTGTGGTGTGTGGTGTGTGGTGCATAGTGGGTATTGTGTAGTGTGTGTGGTGATGGTGTATGTGGTGATGATGTGGTCATAGTGGCCGTGGTTGTGGTGATGATGTGGTCATGGTGGCTGTGGTTGTGATGGTTATGTTCACGGTCGCTGTAGTTATGGTGGTTGTGGTCATGGTGGCTGTGGTCATGGTGTGGGTGGCCGCAGTCGCTGTGTGGTCGTGGTATGTGTGTGGTCGTAGTCATGGCGAGGGTTGTAGTGGGGTGGTAACTAGGGTGGTGATGGTTGGGATGGTGGTGATAGACATAGTGGTGGTGGATGTGGTGGTGGTTTGTGGTAGTGGAGTGTGTGGTGGCTCTGGCTGTGGCGGTGGTGATCATGGTGGTGGTGGTAATGTTAGTGGTGGCTGGGGTGTTCACAATTGTGAAACTGGCGGTGACTGGTGGTGGTTGTGTTGTTGATGGTGGTGGTTTGTTGTAGTGGGTGGGCTGTGGTAGTAGGTTCTGTGAAGGTGGTAGTTTGTGGTAGTGGGTTGTGTGAGGGCAGATTGAGTGATAGTGGTGGGCTGTGGTAGTGGACTGTGTGATGGTAGTGGGTAGTGTGATGGTAGTGGGGTGTGTGATGGTAGTGGGTTGTGTGATGGTAGTTGGGTGTGTGATGGTGGTGGGTTGTGTGATGGTAGTGGGTTGCATGATGGTAGTGGGTAGTGTGATGGTAGTGGGGTGTGTGATGGTAGTGGGGTGTGTGATGGTAGTGGGTTGCATGATGGTAGTGGGTTGCGTGATGGTAGTGGGTTGCGTGATGGTAGTGGGTTGCATGATGGTAGTGTGTTGCATGATGGGAGTGGGTTGCCTGATGGTAGTGGGTTGCATGATGGTAGTGGGTTGCATGATGGTAGTGGGTTGCATGATGGTAGTGGGTTGCATGATGGTAGTGGGTTGCATGATGGTAGTGGGGTGTGTGATGGTAGTGGGGTGTGTGATGGTAGTGGGTTGCGTGATGGTAGTGGGTTGCATGATGGTAGTGGGTTGGTGATGGTAGTGGGTTGCATGATGTTAGTGGGTTGCAGTGATGATGTGGGTTGCATGATGGTAGTGGGTTGCGTGATGGTAGTGGGTTGCATGATGGTAGTGGGTTGCATGATGGTAGTGGGTTGCATGATGTAGTGTGTGATGGAGTGGGTTGCATGATGGTAGTGGGTTGCGTGATGGTAGTGGGTTGCATGATGGTAGTGGGTTGCGGATGGTAGTGGGTTGCATGATGGTAGTGGGTTGCATGATGGTAGTGGGTTGCATGATGGTAGTGGGTTGCATGATGGTAGTGGGTTGCATGATGGTAGTGGGTTGCATGATGGTAGTGGGTTGCGTGATGGTAGTGGGTTGCATGATGGTAGTGGGTTGCGTGATGGTAGTGGGTTGCATGATGGTAGTGGGTTGCATGATGGTAGTGGGTTGCATGATGGTAGTGGGTTGCATGATGGTAGTGGGTTGCATGATGGTAGTGGGTTGCATGATGGTAGTGGGTTGCGTGATGGTAGTGGGTTGCATGATGGTAGTGGGTTGCCTGATGGTAGTGGGTTGCATGATGGTAGTGGGTTGCATGATGGTAGTGGGTTGCATGATGGTAGTGGGTTGCGTGATGGTAGTGGGTTGCATGATGGTAGTGGGTTGCATGATGGTAGTGGGTTGCATGATGGTAGTGGGTTGCATGATGGTAGTGGGTTGCGTGATGGAAGTGGGTTGCATGATGGTAGTGGGTTGCGTGATGGTAGTGGGTTGCATGATGGTAGTGGTGCATGATGGTAGTGGGTTGCATGATGGTAGTGGGTTGCGTGATGGTAGTGGGTTGCATGATGGTAGTGGGTTGCGTGATGGTAGTGGGTTGCATGATGGTAGTGGGGTGTGTGATGGTAGTGGGTTGAGTGACGGTAGTTGGGTGTGTGATGGTGGTGGGTTGTGGTAGTAGGTTGCGTGATGGTAGTGGGTTGCGTGACGGTAGTGGGGTGTGTTCCTGTGGTGGGTTGCGTCGTGGCTGTGGCCGTGTAGTGTGTGGCTGTGGCCATGGTCCTACTGGCTGGGGTGGTGACTGCAGCAGCAGCTGTGGCTGCGGTGATAATGTTCTCATGGTGGCAGTCAGCCAGTAAAGTAGAGGCACTGCTTTTGTTACTGTGATAGTGGAACAGCGGCATTCTCTAACGGGGGATTGAATATTTAGTAGCGCAATAAGAACGCCCGCTAAAAGGAGTCTGCAAGTGTAAAAGTAGGGGGATAAAAAGCCATGTATTCTTATTAGCGGCCAAAGAGATGGTGTGTCTTCAATTCCTTTCTCCCCGTCTCCCCTGTCTATTTCCTGTTGTGTTCTTTTCTTTTGGCGCCTCTCCATGTTGTGCATAATGTATATGAGCGCGCTGTAATCGCAGAAGGATACGCTCAACTATTCACAATGCCATGCATTTCTTATGAAAGCCTGATTGCAATGGTGGATATAAAGTAGGGAGATTAGACATGGCGTTCCCACAGCGTTATATCCCTGTATATATGCACTCACATATATATATATATATATATATATACTGGCCAGCATTCAAAACAAGCCTGGGTACCCGGGCTTATATGCTATGGACAGTATAAATACAGCCTCAATAAAAAAATAATAATAATAAAAAAATAATAATATATATATATATATGTATATATATATATATATGTATATATATATATATATGTATATATATGTATATATATATATGTATATATATATATAAAGATTAATAGGCATAGATTATATATACACTTTAATCTTTATTGAAAAAACTAAAGTAGAACTTCAATGGCTGAAATATAATGGAGGCCACATTTCCCATCAAACTGACAACACGCTTTTGTAATGAGTGATTGCGTACCGAACATCAGCTTGGTTGTCTGTTATTATTTTAATTTGCATGATGGATAATGTATTCCTTGTTATTTGCTTAGGCGTGTACATATTGGACAATGTGAGGGTGTCACCGTACTATATTACGTGGTCTAATGCCGTTAGACCGAACAGAAATCCAATGAATACATAGTCATAGTGTGACCCCTTAGGTTTTGTAATTGAGGTGGAATTCAAATGTTATTCATAAGCAAGGATACTTAGCAGGTTGTGTGTAATTGGTCTTCTTGTAAAAACTGTTCATTATTCAGGCCAGTTGAAATATGTGTGTGCTCGCCATGTAAGTCCAATTCAGTCAATCATACTGTCACTGTCAGCATACATTTAGGATATTTATTAAATGGAAATTATCGCTAGTAGAATACAGTTGCATGGTCTGATGGACCATACATTTGTCAAAATCTGAACATTTACCTACATTTGATTCCATAATTAGTAGAGCGCAGGCCTCGCGTGAGGAAGGTCAGGAGTTCGGTTCCCAGTCGAGTCACACCAATGGCTTTTAAAATAGATACTTGTCGCTTCCTAGCCTGGCACTCAGCATTAATAGGGTAGGGCAAGGACTGGTTAGCTCAGTGTCAGGATAACGTGACTGAGTGCGATATCGGGCCATGTTGCCAGCGGCCTGATTTCCCAGTGGGGCAGCACTATGAAGTCGCCATGATTGCGCAGTCACAAGTCGGTACCACTACCAGTCGTGATATGACCTTAGATGTAGCCAGGATGCAAAACTCCAACAACCAACCAACCAACTTAGATATTGGTGCATTAACTGATGTCCCCGTGAAGCATAGTGAATTTATTATTATTAGCCACTTGAGAAAGCCTTAAACAGGGACAATGCTACAAAACTAGGCTAATCTCCTGACCTGCCATTAACTTTTCCATAATTCCAAGTATGACATGTACGATAGTCAGGTTCAAGGATCCCCATAGTGTTTTGTGGTGCATTGATGTATCCAGAGGGGTTCTGCACAGAGGTCTAGATTAATTTAGCAGGTTGGAGAGCTTACATCTCATTTGACCACCGAGTTAATTACCAAGGTTGAATTCTATATAAGATTAATGTGCAGTTTGACAGTGTTGTGACAGTTGACAACTTTATGTGACCCATTTAGGGAGGTAGTCGCCTTAAGCGTGCATTCCTTACACGCGGTATGCGGTATGCAAATGCGAATGCAGCAAAAAATCGAAAAGCATCTAAATCAATGGGGGTGATTCCTTACATGCGGTATGCGGTATGCAGCATGCGGCATGCGAATACTGAATCGGTCCATGTAGCGATTGGTGCGGCATGCGAATGCGAATGCTGCTGCGTTTGCCATAGAGAACAGTGGTGAGGAAACCTGACACTGTGTGTGGGTGTGGGTGTGGGTGTGGGTGAAAGGACCCATCCCGTAAGCACGCCGCACGCCGCATGCCGCATGCCGCATGCCGCATGCCGCATACCGCGTGTAAGGAATCCTAGGTTTAGGGAGTTAGAATATGGTTGCAATGGTATTGTTGAAGCCCAAAATAAAGCGATCGATACAGGGGAGTGGTCGATCTGTGGACGTGGTCGGTTAGGGAGGTTTTACTGTATTATGTAATATTACCAAAGATTGACATAGAAAGAGTCCACACGTGTGTTCTGAGTTTTGCTGGTTCCCCAGGAAGGACTGAAGATGTAACCCAGCATGCCAGGATGCAGCTTCAGCTTATGGGGTGGTGAATACACATGCACAAAGTGGTATTTTATTTAATGTAAAATATTTACTATGAAAATTTTACTGCAATCTACATAACAAAGAAATGTCTGGCGAGAATTTTACCAAGTTTAGTCATCGGGAGGCATGTATAGATTCAAAAAGTGAGCTTAAAATATAAGATCTCCAGTGAAGGATACGGCTGAGAGGGATCCCAACGCTAAGTTTGTTGTTTGTTTGTTGTTGTTTTACGTCCTAGCAACATCTAAGGTCATATCAGGACGGGCCAACGCTAAGTTGTGGTGTATGAGCTGAAGCTGCGACATGGCATGTTGGGTCACGGCTACGGTCCTTCCTGAGGGACCAGCGAAACTCACAATTCCTGTATTGAGTGGGTGGGTCTCACTCAAGTATCACAGGCATGTTGTCGTTGTTCAAGGCCCTGTCACATTACGACTCATCCCGGAAGTGTGTGGCCAATGCGCAAAATCACTTTTTTACATTGAGAAGCATCAAACTTGTTGGTGCGGGGTGCAAAGTTGGATGTATGCATACTGTATACATAGCGTATGGCCAACGTATGACCAACATATGGTTAACATACCTCCTGGCGAAAAAGGCTTGAATTACGCTCACAGTACATTCGCAGAATGGTGGTGAATGTTATATATGTTATTCGATCGGCAGGATTATGCCTCACACATTACATAAGTCAAGACATGCTGGAGAAATGCTAAACGTATGTTAGACATATGTTAGACATATGTTATCCATATGTTGTCAGTACGCGGACTGTACATTCTCACTGCTTTTAATGTAGGTCAATGTAGTGCAACATAGTGAACAACGTTTGTCTAATGTACGTCTAACATAAATCGACATACAACTACCATATACATAACATACGGCTGACGTCAAATCCACACGTTGTCGAACGATCCCCTGACGTGCAAAGCCATGCTGTATCTCGACAAACATCAACATACATTGATGTGTACCAATGTGCCCCTAACGCATGCATAACGCATAGCAACGTATCCCGACATAGCGGCCAAAAATCACATACATCGGTGTACGTTGGCACGATGCGTTGTAATGTGACAGCCCCTTCAGCTCCCAGTTTTATGAATCCTAGCTGATTTTGCATTCAACATAATTATATTGTAACGAAACACTCACCAGTAGACAGTTGGTTGATAGAAAGCCCAAGCCTACACTTTTACTGACCCAAGGGATTGTTAACCTCCCACACCACATAAACATGGCATGGAAGCACCTGGCCTTTGATGACGCTGAAAGTTATGCACAGCGTCATCAAATCCAAATTGGCAGAGGTGATGGCACGGGGAAACTGCTCATTATGTGCAAATGGAGTGACATTTGTGTGGATAAATCTTATCTACAAAGTCTACGAGCTCATCTTTTGATTATAATAATGATTATAATTAATTATTCTTTGCGAATGACACAAAACATAGAGCAATACAATCTAATTGTTTCTGCTATCCAGCAAAATCAACTGTTAATTATTTTATGTTATGAGACTAGAGAGTGAGAAAGCTGAGGCGGACGTGGCACCCCCTGCTACAGATATGAGAGTTCAGGATGAGAGAGCTGGAATGGGTTTGGTGCCCCCTAATGGAGGTTGTCCAATGGAGGATGAGACAGATGGGGTGGAGGTGGCGCCCTCTGGGGGAGGTATTATAATGGAGGATGAGACAGATGGGGTGGAGGTGGTACCCACTGGTGTTTATATGTGAGTGGAGGATGAGAGAGATAGGGTGGGGGTGACGCCGCCTGGTGGAGGTATTGGAATGGGCGATGAGACAGATGGGGTGGAGGCGGTGCTCCATGGTGGAGATATTAGAATGAAGGATGAGACAGAGGAGGTGCAGGTGGCGCCATCTGGTGTATTTTTGTGAGTGGATGATGAGACAGACAGATAGGGGGTGGCGACCCCTGGTGCATGTATTAGAATGGAGCATCAGACAGATGGGGTGCAGGTGGCGCCCTCTGGTGTGGACAAATGGGGAGGGGGTGGCACCCCCTGGTGGAGGTATTGGAATGGAGGATGAGACAAATGGGGTAGGGGTGGCGCCACCTGGTTGATGTATGAACGTGGAGGATGAGGCAGTTGGGGTTGTGGTGGCGCCACCTGGTGTATTCATGTACCATGGAGCGCACTTCTTTTCGGGTATTGACTACCCAGAGAAATAGACAACCAGCCAGCAGCCCCATTCGTAATACCAACAGCAATAATGCGCCACACAACCTTAGCAATATGCACCCCCATGTTCGTGACCTGCCCGCAGTTGAAGCGGCTTTAGCAGTTTAGCACTCCCGCGAAGTACCCAGGAACCATCCACCTCCACACGGTGTTACTTTATGTGACCAACCCTGGGCTCAAATGTGTAACTTGTAACATGTATCCTCCGGCCACTGCCCGGCAATTCTGCCCGCCTCCACCCCACACCCCCCATTGCACTACCACCACTGCTCCACCACCCTAACCTATCGGCGTGTCAGAATACACCCCGGGCGTCACGTAATTAATATATATATATATATAACTATATCTATAATTATTGGTATGCAGGTATTGCAGGTATAGCAATACCTCAGGGAGTTTGACGCCCCTGCCTTGCAGAGTTGTAAACCACTGCCTTGTGGTACAGGTTCTTGACAGAACCGAAGGCTAAGGGAGCAAACCCTAAACAGAAAACCATGTCACTGTGGCAGCATTAAGGGCGGTTGATGTATGGAACTCCCAACATCTCCCGACCAGCCACTGCAGGGACAAATAGTTTTGTGCCTGTCTTGACGTATTCTTGCCAGTGTGAAACCTCTATTTGCTCCCCAAGAGAGTGCCGCCGGTAACTTGCAAAAGCCAGCAGCACCTCAACACTTTTGCAGGCAGCTTTCAAAAATGTGAAATGGAGAACGGCAGTCAAGTAATGAAAGCAATCTTTGTCGCATCGCGACCGACAGCATGATGATGATGGTAATTATATGAATAATTAAATATATAATTGTATATAAAATTATATATATAATTATATATATAATTGCAGCATTGGTACACAAGACGTGGAAACATTTAGTTGGGATAACATGACTTTATCCGGGCAGCCCCCGGAGGCATTACATCACGTAGGGGCCTGCTGAGAGCTGAGAGGGACAAGGTCATGGTGTGATCGCAGTCAAGTATGAAAGTGGAATGAATGAGGTGAGACAGGTGATCAAGGCGAGAATCATTTGTATATGGTAGTAACTAGTGGGTAGCATAAGTTACTTAATATAGTAAAGTATAATATTTAAGTATGATAAATATAGTATATAATTGTGATAAATGTCATTAAACATTATGCTTAATTAGCTTATGATTAATAAGGAGATATGATATAATAATTATATTTATATAATGTTATGATTAAGTCGTGGAGTGGGTGGGTGGGTAAAGAAAGGTAGTTGTGGTCAGTCCTGTGGGTGGGAGCAGAGTGACCATCAATGGGTTTGCAGCTGAGGAGCTCAGCTGGGGGAGTGTTGTGATTGGCTGTAGTGGAGGTGAGAGGGCATGGAGAGGTGAGTAGGAAGGGCGTGAATGGTGATTGACATGTCAGGATATTATGGTTGCGCCCCCCCCCCCTCATCCCGCCGCCCCCACCCCTACCCACTGTCTAATTATATATAAATATATATATATAATTATATATAATTAATTATCGTTTATAAGTTCGCTTCTACTTAAAACTGCCAGCCTCCTCGCTGAATGTTTGGTGAAGCATTGCTATACACCCTTAAAGTTGCACAGTCCAATGATTTTGAGTCGGTGCCATAATTTCTTTATAACTGCCCCTAACACATGTCAAGCGCAGTAGGACAAGACGTAGGCGAATGGTTGCGCCACTGATACAGTTTAATAAAATAATGAATAGGATGAGGTTAATATTACCTTTCATACATTCATACTCACATAATATGTTATGCATCACATATTACAACGATCATTATAATCTTCATTTTAATTTGAAGCAACTTTTATTTTAAAGGGGTAACTTTAACCCCCCAAAAAACTTTCCTACATTTGCACCGACATAGCCAACTTGGATAATAGTGGACTAACTCATTAAACATGTATTGCTGCACCCACCCACCAATTTAACAGAGTCACTGCTGCTGCATATATAGTGATATAGTGATTGGTAGACAGGAAGTGTCAACACTTATTTGTCTCTCAATTTTGCTTGAGTGCAAGTAATTAGCAACACAAGGAATAAATTAGTAGCATGTGGTGAATAAGTGGTCAAATTTCCCTGTATCATCAGCCCATGCTTTTTCTAATTGGTTCTTGAATGAATTTATTGAGCCGGCATCTATAACATTTTGTTGCAGACTATTCCATATATTTATGATCCTGTTTGAGAAACTGTGTTGCCTTAATTTTGAAACGGCTCTGGGTTTTACTAGTTTGAGAGTATGGCCCCGGCTGCCTTCTCTTTTATTCAAGGTGAAAAATTGGTTCATATCTATTTTATCAAAACGTTTCATAATTTTAAGTACTTCAGTTATGTCACTTAAAGGCTCTGGAGTGTATGGGATTTGAACCCACACCACCAAACAACTTCAGATTACAAGTTGAACACTCTAACCACTAGGCCACAAAGACCACACGTTGAGTATGTTGGTGTACACACCAACATTAATTTTGCATGTGTTCAGTTCAAGAGAAGTGTCATGCTTTCAATCGGACTATGCTACTTTAAGGCACTGTACTGTACGCAACATGTGTGTACCGGTGTCGTGGATAGTACAGGTAGCGTGGGGAGCACAGACAAATAAGGGAAACTCACACAGGCAATAAAAGCACAGCGGCGCGCCGCGGCGTGCCAGCGCACATGCCCAGCCGCTACAATCAAACGCATCCCCCTCAGTCATTATTCGACTAAGCCTTTCCATGCGAATATCAAAATATTTCTTTACAAATTCCTATTTGCCTGGGACCAGAAGCTTGTTTCTATATGTATGATTCGAATGTGTCTTGTGGCTCCATCCACAAGGTCACGTGGTGTATTTCAACATGGCTGATATGGAAAGGTTGAAAGATTCAGTAGATTGCAAATGGCGGCACCCATTGGGGGGAAGCCATTTGCAATGGAAAAGAAGAGCTCTGATTGGCTGAAACCATTGAAGCCATTTGATTGGTCCTCTCTGCATTCGAAAACCAATTTCACTGCGCAGGTGGGCGAAGTCTAAATTTTGCAGATGAAAAGGTCCCAGTTGAATACGTCCTATGGCCGTGGAAGAGTCGCATTGCAGCAGAGCGGCAGAGCAGCAGGAGGCACAGTTCACACTGGAGGAATTAATATCATCCCTTTCGGATATTAAAGTGGCATAGTCCGATTGTTTTGAATTTGTGCCATTTTCTGAGATAAATATATTAAGTTGATCATTATAATCTACCTTACTTTAGTTTGAAGTCACTTTTGTTTTAAATGGCTAACTTTTGAGATATTTGAAGTAGGCTACAAGCGCCCGAAAACTCTGACTCCTTATGCCTCTGACTCTACACACCTACCGTATACAATTCGCGCACTAAAACTCGTGACCCCGTCCTGTCCTGCTTATGACTGAAAATGGGCCGAATCATTTTTCGAATCGCGAATCGCAATCGCAATCAAGCAGTTTTTGCCCTAAAACTGAGTTTTAAGTCGCGAATCGCAATCGGTAGGTGTGCTAGGGGATCGCACACCTAACGACTTTTGTGTGCGAAACGGGCAGTTTTAGATCGTATACGGTAGGTGGGTGCGGATAAACGGTAGGTGTGTACCTGGCATTAGGCTTCTGCATTAGGAGGTTCTATTAAATTCACTTGGTATATTCCCTTCTATGTGGTGTCTAATGTTTGATAAGCACAACAGTATCTAAGATACATATGTAGAATCAAATCTAGATCATTGTTTTGGTTTTTTAGCAATATGATGTTTTTCTCGGACTATGCGATGCAGTTTTAAATAATACAGCAAAAACTAGACGGGATGGCAAAATGATTTGAATCGTCGATTTCAAACTCTTGCTAAGTCAAACCAATATCTTGAAAAGTGATAGTTGTCGCTACCTATGCTGCCGTTCAGCATTTATAGGATGAGGAAAGGGAGCGGTGGGTTGAAGAAGACTAATTGTAATTTCCTTTGCTGAATCAGCTAATGTACAAAAGAGGTATTGGTGTTCCAACGTGCTCCCACTGCTGCTCGGTGTGTCTGGGATGTTCTTGTGGGCATAAAGGTTGGTGGGAGGAGAGGGGGGGGGGGGTAGCTGATTGGGAGGAATTTGATTTGAGATTGGAAAATGGCGCTAGATTATGTCAGAAACATATAACCGCCATAGGGATAATATATAATTCCACAATATAAGTTATTTAGTCATCCCTTTAAAATATAAAATGCTTAAAATTAAATAATGATTAAAAGATCAACGTAATATGTGATGCATAATGTATTATGTGAGTATAAATGTACAAAAGGTAATATAACCTGATATAGATGCTGAACAGTGTAGTGACCAATTTTTCTTTTAGGCGAGGAGAGGTAACCACTATGACTAAACTCCGAGTGATTATATTCAACTGTAGAGATTCATTTTGGTTTCCAGCAGGACGGAGGATGCCGACCAAATCTCAAATCTCATGATTAAGTCTATAATTCCATACAGAGTCTTTTCCCCCTTGTTGAACCCAATTAGGATTTCGGCAACAATGAAAATAAAAGAGTTTGGGGAACACGTGCATTTTTATTGCTGATAAAGTTGTAATGTTCATCTTCTGCCGCCTGCATGGCCCAATGCACTCGGCAACCTCGCTAATTGACCTTTGTGTACTTACACATTGAGTTGCCGTGCAGATCAGGGCTGCTTCTTCTAGCCATCCAATGTCAGCAGATCAAAGAGTAAACCAGTAGGAGACAGCTCATTATGTAATGGCCCTGTCACACTATGACGTAATGATGTCAACGTAGGGAGAACGTGAAAAACGTCGAACTTCTCGGCGTAGTATGCAAATTTGGGCACAAGTTGAACGTGGATGCAGCCTCGTGGACGAGAGAGTAACGGTGGTAAAGTGTAGTGATAGCGTCATTCAACGAGAGAGGACAACATAATTACGCTCAGGGAATGTTATGTACGTTATTCCATCGCCAGAACTATGTTTCTTTACATTACCTTACGTTACTTACATCATGAAACGGTGGTAAAATGGTAAATGTACTTTGGACGTCTGTTAGGCATCCGTTTTCCCGACGTTTTCACGATGCGGACTGCACGTTCCCACCACCTTTAATGTGGGTCAACGTAATGCAACGTAGTGCAACGTAGTGACCAGCGTTTCATTGACGTTCGCTGAACGTGTACAGAACGTACGGTGAACGTAAACCCTTACGTTCTAGTTACATCAAAAGTTTTGAACAGGTTCAAAACGTTGACGCACGCCGACGTAACGCGACGTAACATGACATAGCTCGACGTCAGTCTAACGTCATTCTGATGTCATCATAACGTAATCCAACGTATGTCAAAGTAATGACGAAAAATCACCACGTCAGGCTTATGTTGGCTCGTTACATCGTAGTGTGACAGGAGTATTAGAAAAGCTGTTTCACCACAACGACGCCGGATCTCACAGAACGCACACGCATACGGAACTTCCTCATTAGGGGCCGGTGAAATGTCCACCTACTGTCGGTGTGTGTACGGATGGTCGGGTGGCTGTTGGAGTTTTGCATCCTGGCATCATCAGTTCGGGTACCGACTTTTGACAGTGTGCACTCATGGCGAATTTATAGTGCTGCCCCACTGGGATACCAGGCTGCCAACACCATGGCCTGATATCCCACTCAGTCACATTATTCTGATACTGAGCCAACCAGTCCTTGCCTTATCCTAATAATGCCGAGCGCTTGGCTAGGAAGCGACACGTATACAGATTTACATCATTGGGTTAACTTGACCAGGGTTCGAACCCGTGGGTTTGAATCCCATGATCGACCAAAACGGGAGAGGGACACTCAACTCATTCGGCCATCCCGTGTGGTCTGTGTGTACAGTGTCCGGGGAATAATTCACCCCTTGCTACCGCCAGGTGACACTACTACACTGACTGGAACACACAGTCAACCCCTAATTGGCACTTGTAAGAGTACCGAGGTGGGTAATAGACTTTCCATCTGAGCTATGGACAGGTCCGGGGCTAGATAAAAGATTCACCCTGTAATTGTAGTACGCAGGTGAATGACAATGTAGTGTAAATACGGGCGAAAATAGCTTTAGTATGGGACAGGAACTAGAAACTGTGGTTCCAGGATCAAATGGCTACATATATTGGAACAGATTTAGTGAAATGGGAGAGAATGCAAAAAGACAAGATGGCAGCCATAGAACGCCGTCGATTTCAGTTTTAAATCTGATTAAACTAGATGTTATATTATATTTTTCAACTCAAAGGTAGCAGGTAAATATAAAAACACATATTAAGAATATATTTTGCTTCTTAAATTAAGACATTATTCACTCAATTAATTTCCCCAGCATGTCGAAATTCTTCGCCAGCTTTTCTAATGGGTTGGTTTTCACCCCTGTACTGTCAGTGCGGGGTGAATATTTTATCTAGTCCGGGGCTGGACATTCACCCAGACAGGAAAGGTGGGGAAGGTAATGATGATGCTGACTTGTGACAGTGCACAGTGATGGTGACTTGATAGTGCCGCGCTATTGAGATATGTTGCCATTGTATACCACTCAGTCGCACTATCCTGACACTGAGCCAGCAAGTCCTTGCCCTATCCTAGCAATAGCGATTGGCTAGTGACAAATATAAATCTAAGTCTAAGTTGCGGTCTTTCAGCGAGGCAGCACTATAAAGTCACCATGAACACTGTTACAAGTCTGTACCCGTTCTAATGTGACCGGAGTTGTTGTTAGGAGGTACGATGACAACAAACAAAAATGTTGGCTTGACTTAACTGGGGACTGAACTCAGGATATCCCACGTAGGAAGCGGGCACTCTAACCAGTCAGCCATGCTGTCCAGTCAATTAACATCCCTATGGTATATGTACTGACAATCATGGTTATGGATGTTTGGGTTCCTGACCTCTCACCGTCTCAAGCAAGGATCCGCATGGGCACGTGATGATATCAGGGTGCTTTCGTGGAGTAATGGTCAGTAAAACCTCTCTAAATCGACTGGCCTTGGGACCGACTTTATGTGGTCGGTTTAGGGAGGTGGTCGGCTTAGGGAGTTAGAATATGGTTAAAATGTTATTGTTGGGACCGAAATGAAGCGATCGATATAGGGGAGGGGTAGTCAATCTGTGGAGGGGTCGGTATAGAGAGGTTTTACTGTATATACTTATCATTATATGTATACTTGACCCTCAAATAGTCGATATTTACTTGTTGTGCTGGGGTCGATAAGCAAACAAACAAATATACATAAAACCTCCCTAACCGACCCCCTTCACAGATCGACCACTCCCCTATATCGAACACTTTATTTGGGTCCCAATGATACTATTGTAACGATATTGTAACTCCCTAAACCGACCACCTCCCTAAATGGACCACTTAAAGTCGGTCCCAAGGTCGGTCGTTTCAGAGAGGTTTTACTGTATATAGATATATACAGTGGTATAGGTGTGGTAGACTAGGGTGGAGACCGGTTTTGCAATTTCCGCGGCACACCAGTTTGCGAGGGACACATCGCTTCTGCACATGCATCAAAATCGAACAGCATCATCACTAACCTTATAAATTTATAATGATGTTTTTGGTACAGATGTTTTCTATATGTGTACCAAGCGATTTGTTTCTAGGGGGTGTGGTTTTAGAGATATTTCACTTTTTCTGTATTTTCTGTAAGAAGATTGCTCACGACCATTGACAATGCCTTGAGTTTTACAATGTACCCAGTGCAAAACATTAGTTTTATTCAAAATTAATAGAAGTGCAGAAGCCTAACCTTATAAATTTAATATAATCTATTCATTGAATATGTTTTCTACATGTGTTCCAAGTGGGTTGCTTCTAGGTGGTGTAATTTGAAAGATATTTGACTTTTTCTGGATGAAGATTTGCTCAGGGCCATTGACAATGCATTTGAATGTATGTGTCCCTCGC
This sequence comes from Branchipolynoe longqiensis, assembly GCA_030323885.1. Lineage (NCBI taxonomy): Eukaryota > Metazoa > Annelida > Polychaeta > Phyllodocida > Polynoidae > Branchipolynoe > Branchipolynoe longqiensis. The sequence goes on along the minus strand of CM059187.1, from coordinate 59,704,874 downwards.
AAACTGGTTTGCCGCGGAAACTGCAACACCGGAACTCTCAGCAGCAGGCATATAGAGCGTTCTGCTGTCCCCTAAGCCGTAGGCTTTACACTGGGAGCTTTGTGTCCTGTGTCTCACGCTCGGGGGTCGCGCTGTGGGGTCGGGGTGAGGATTGTTGGGGTGGTGGGGGCTGCCTGCCCCGCCCGGCGCACTGTGTTCTGGATAAGGCTGCAGTTGAACTCAGACGAGCTAAATGAGGCTGGGCCCTCATTTGCAGTGTCCACGCTTCGTCGGTGGTGGCAGATGCTTTGTCCAATAAAGAAACATGGCCGGCTGAGCAGGCCGGGGGTGCGGGGTGGGAGGGGGAAGGCGTGGGGGTGGGGTGTGTGTGTGTGTGTGCCTGTCCACACCTGAGGGTGGAATTCCAAAAACGAGGCGCAGAGGGTGTCTTACAATGATCTATCGCCGCACTATTCCGGGCGGCGGCACCCGCAATCGAACAAGTCCCGGCCGGAACTGCGTGTTTGATATGTAGGTCAATAGACATGCGCAGTAAGCATGACCCGCACCTACAGGTCATGGCAGCGGAAGCAGTTGCCTGGAGGGTGACCCACTCTTCCCCCTCAACCTACCCCCCTCCCCTGCCCTTCCCCTCCCCCTTCCACACCTCCTTCCCACTCCCCCTCCCCCTTCCCCTTTCCCCTCCCCATTCCCCCTTCCCCTTCTCCGTCTCTTCCTCCCTACCCCTTCCACCCTCCATTTCCACCCTCCCTTCCCTTCCACCCCTCTCCCCCCTCTCCTCCCTTCCCCATCCCTTTCACCTTCCACCCTCGCTCCCTCTCCCCTCTCCTGTCCCATTCCCCCTTCCCCCTTCCCCCCTCCGCTTACACCTACCCTTCCCCGCATCCACTCCCCTCCCTTCCCTCCATCCTCGCTCTTCCCTCCGTCTGCCATTAGCTGCCTCCACTGGCAGCCTCTGGAAACAGGCGCCATTGTAATGATGTTTACTCTAGATGCAAATCTGTTAAAGATACAGCCCTCAATGATTCATAGTTTCAGTTCACCCCGCTTCATGCTCGGCGGGAGCCCGCCCGCTGTCGACGGATGGATGGATTATTGAATATTATCATCATTTCGAATCTTCTAGCCAGCGCCAATAAAAATAGCTTGCCGTCTACTCCCTCGCCTTTAACTGGTTTAGCCACGGTCTGGTGTCGGCGGGGACTGATGCGCTTTTTGTGGGTGTGGGTATGGGTGTATGTGTGTGTGTGGGTGTGTGTGGGTGTGGGTGTGGGTGTGGGAGTGGATGTGGGTGTGGGTGTGGGCGTAGATGTGGATGTGGATGTGGTTGTGGTTGTGGGTATGGATGTGGGTGTGGGTGTGGGTGTGGGTGTGGGTGTGGATGTGGATGTGGGTGTTGGTGTGGGTGTGGGTGTGGGTGTGGGTGTGGGTGTGAGTGTGGGTGTGGATGTGGATGTGGGTGTGGGTGTGGGAGTGGGTGTGGGTGTGGATGTGGATGTGGGTGTGGGTGTGGATGTGGGTGTGGGTGTGGGTGTGGGTGTGGGTATGTATGTGGGTGTGGGTGTGGTTGGTGGTGTGGGTGTGGAGGTGGGTGGTGGTGTGAGTGTCAGTGTCAGTGTTGGTGTGGGTGTGAGTGTGGGTGTGGGTGTGAGTGTTGATGTGGTTGTGGTTGTGGTTGTGGTTGTGGTTGTGGTTGTGGTTGTGGGTGTGGGTGTGGGTGTGGGTGTTTGTGTGGGTGTGGGTGTTTTAAGCGATGGAAATCAGGTTAAATTGCCTAAGAATTTGAGCAAATCAGGCGTGACTAAGGCTGCCATCCGGACGCGTGAAAACAACTGCATAAGGAAAATAATCAATGTCGAGATCGATACATTTATTGGTGTGTGTTGAGACAGAGAGATGGAGAGAGAGCGCCAGGGACGTTGATGTGAACGCACCAAAGACCGACTCTTTGTATCAATAAAAGAGCAGAAGTGCCTGACCTTATGAGGGTAGGTCCTCTCTCAAGGTGTTTCGAGTTCGGCGAGAAAAACTGAAGCTCCGACCGGAAGGTGGGGCAGGTGGTGAATTTTGTTAAATATATTTTTATTTATTGATACGGTATTTATTCTGCGCATAGCGTGTAAGATCCTGTGAGGGTGCTTGCTTTCAAAGCTGGACAGCTGTGAGGAATGTTATGGTGTATGCCCGGGTTCCGGTTCCGGGTTGGTATCCGGGACATCCACAATACACATACGCAAAGTGGTATTTTATCTAATGTAAAATATTTGCTAGGACAATTTCCACTCCAATCTACATTAGGAATCAAGGGTTTAGAGGTTCTGAGGGAATTTAAAGTTGCAAAATCCTACACGTTTTCGTTTCTGTTATATTTGTTTAGATACATATATTAGGATCTACCTTACTCTGGTTTAAATAAGTTGTTAGTCTTAAATTTGGAATTACTTTAAATGAATTGGATATATTTGAAGCGAAAACATGAAAAAAACAACTTATACTGTACACATTGAAATGCTGATCACAATAGGCTTCAACAATGACAGATTTTTCTGTTAAATTGAGTTAATATGTTCTTGTATGCAGCAATAGGTGTATGATAAGTACAACACTATCAAAATTGGATATTTCGGATCAAATGTTTGGTCTATGTGCTTTTGGGTTTTACGTTCTAGCAGCATGTAAGGTCATATCAGGACGGAGTAGTCACTAATGAGTAACAGGGAGAGTAAGGGGGAAAACCCCAGCAACAACCAGAAACATTTGATATTTTCATCGGATTGCTCGGCTTTAAAGTATATGGCAGAGAGTGAAGGATCATGACTGACAAAGTGACAGGTACCCATCACCAGGTGAACGCGCCAAGTAACAGTGTGAGTCCTTCCTCGGAGACCAGCGGACGTGAACTTATTTAGATGTCGGTTATAATTTCTATGAGGTGTGTGCAATATGCGCAGAAGGGACCTGAATAATCATGGGAATCACAGCGCATGGGCTGACAGCATTTTAACCAGATCATGGGGCCTGACATCATTTTTCTCCCTTTCTTGTTAGTGTCTGACAGGTGTTGTTAGATTGTCGTCTGCTTTCACTGAGATGTCGTCTGCTGAGCTTAAACTTCTGCAAAAGTACCATATTTATTCTCTGAGCGCCATCTCCTTAAGGCTGCATAGTCCGATGAAGCTTCAAATTGTCAAAACCAAAACATTCAGCTAGATTTGATTCTACATATACAACTTAGATACTGATGAGCATATTAAGCATTTGTTGCTACATAGACTGATAGAAGGGAACACTGAGTAGATCTAATAGAACCTATTACTGCAGAGGCCTATGGTATCGACTCAATGTTCCCTTCTAATTCTATCTGGCAATAAATACTTAATAAGTGCATCAGTATCTAAGTTAGATATGTAGAATCAAATCTACACAATTATTTTGAATTTTAAAACTTGATGCCACTTTTTATTTTGTATACGGTATTTATTCTGCCCATAGCGATTAGGCTCCTTTGGTGGTGCTTGTTTTCGTCAATGGACAGCTATGAAGCTGGTTTGACATGTATATTATAACATTTTTATATTAGTTTCTATGCTAATTCTGCATGTCTCTTTCTTATCATTTGAAGGGCATACTCAGTCAATGTAATAAAATCTGTTACTGCAAAAGCCTATGGTATCAGAGTTTATCATGCTTGCAAACATTAATGTTCCATGATTGCACTTCAAATATCTCAAAAGCTAGCAATTTAAAATAAAAGTTCCGTAAAGTTAAAGTTGCATAGTCCAATGGTTTTTAGTTTCTGACATTTTTCTGAGATAAGTATAATAAATTGATCATCTACCTTACTTTAGTTTGAAGTAACTTTTAATTGAAATGGTTAACTTTTTGAGAAATTCAAATGTGTGAAAATAATGTTGGCAAGCACGCCAAAACTCTGATACCATAGGCTTCTGCAGCAACAGGTTCTATTAAATCGACTCAATGTTCCCTTATATGTGGCAATGCATACTTAATAAGTGCATCAGTATCTACGTTAGATATATAGAATCAAATCTAGATAATTGTTTTGAATTTAAAAAATGTATGCTTCATTGGACTATGCAGATTTAAAGCAAGGTCGATTATTATAAACATATTTATCTCAGAGATATGAGTGCAACTCAAAACGCTCGGACTATGCAGCTTTAACTAAGCGAATGGCGTGTTGACATAAATGTCGTCTGCTGCGGTTTTCAGTGGTTTTAGTGGCGCTAACATTCTACCTGTTCTATTCCGCAATTAGACCGAGTCAATATAGTTCCCCCTTTTCCACTAAGGAGTGCGTGGGTTCAATTCCCGGTCGAGTAAAATAAACCACCTTTAAAACAGAACTTGACACAATCTTGATACGGCATGTCCTTATTTTGTCTGACGCTTGACATTATTAGGATAAGGTAATAACTTATCGGTTCAATGTCAGGATAAAATTACCGAGTGATATGTCATAAGTAAATAGCCCAGTGGCCGCAGGACGACATCTTAGTGGGGGGGGGGGGTAATAACCATCACGAATTCACACTGTGAGAAGTAGGTACCCGTCCTCATTTATCCCGGTGTGGTGGTTTCAGCGTGTTCCCGTGCTCAGACGTGTCCCGTTGCTTCTGCGCATGCGCGGATTTCGCATCAACTCGGGTCACCCCAGCCACTTATTGGTGCATGCGCACATCCTACAAACTCGGGTTGAATAATCGAATACGCTCGGGTGGACAGTTTGTTCTTTTTTTTTTAATAACCGATAAAAGTACAGCAAAATAGGATTTAAAGTATTGTATCATGGCCCAGTTTACCTATATTTCCATTTCATTAATCTAAGTTATTCTTTTTTTGCACACGGGACGTGTATTTGTCGACTACACTCGCGTGTTCTATTTGAAATTCGGATGACCCGAGTCGCCCGGTTCGTGTTAATCGATTACGGCCATGTTTACTAGATTCTGACGCATGCGCAGAAGCGAGGGACACGGCTGAGCACGGGAACACGCTGAAACCACCAAACCGGATGTTCATGGGACATAAAACCTCAACCATGCAGTCTCTCACACCATGGTTCGCCCTTTGTGTACACGCAGACTTCATCAGTACCACATCGGTCTTGGTCGTTGAAGTGCACTTGACACGGGCGTTCCACGTATACGCCTTAAGGCTCTGTCACACATCACCGGATTGGAGAAACGTAAACAAACCGAACAAAGTCCGTTGATATTCGTCAAAGTCCGGTGTGTGTCCATTGCATATCAATCCGTTTCATATCCGTTGATATCCGTTGATGTCCGGCCCGATCCGTTACAAGTTTTGAGCATGCACAAAACTTGTAACGGATTGCGCCGGACTGACCTATGTGGTTATTATCCGTTACCGTCCGTTCCCCGTCCGTTCCCGTCCGTTCCCATCCGTTCCCATCCGTTCCCATCCGTTCCCATCCGTTCCCGTCCGCTCCCATCCGTTACATACCCATTACACGTCTGTTGCTGTTCGTTATAGTTCTTTTTGTATTCTGAATTGTCCATTGATCATTAGATACTTTATCAACCGTAAAGCCCCAGTCAGACCTCACCGGATTGAGGAATTGGGTCGAAAAAGGACACTGTCTGGTGAAATACAGCAATGTACGGTTTATATACGGCTGGCATCCAACGTATCCGTTATCTGTCCGGTGGTGTCCGGTGTTGTCCAGAGGTCTCCGGTACAAGTTTTGAACAAGCACAAAACTTGTACCGGACACCACCGGACTGAAGTGTACGGTTGGTGTCCTTTTTAAGTCTGTTTAGTCCATTTTGTCCGTTTCATGTCTGTTACTCATCCGTTAGGTGTCCGGTTTGTATCCTGAAGAGTCCATTGACGGTGCTGTTGGAATTGAGTCCGTCGGTTTTTGGCGTGTCCTTGAACAGTCCGGTAGGTGTCCAGTAGGTGTCCAGTTGGTGTCCGGTTGGTGTCCGTTTGGTGTCCGGTCCATCCATTTGACAATCGGTTGCCATCCGGTTCTCGTCTGGTTCTCGTCCGTTGGCTATTGGTTAATGTACGTTTCTTGTCCGTTTAGCGTCTGTTTTGTCTGGCGGCCATTGCAACAGTTCGACACCGGACACCACTGGACAACACAATTCTTTGTCCGGTGGTGTCCGGTGGTGTCCGGTACTCAGTACGGTAAGGTCTGACTGGGCTTTTACCGTCCATTACCATCCATAACCCGTCTGTTATCCGTCCGTTGCCCGTCCGTTACCCGTCCGTTACCCTCCGTTACGTGTCCGTTACATAGTCGATACATTTCAAGTCCGAATAACACCGGACTAGAATATTCTTTCTCTGGTCCTGTCCGTTGCTCAATCCGCTATAGTATGACAGGCACTTTAAACTGAGATCCCCTAGTGGACATTGCTGAAAAGCCGATTTGTCTGTCCACCATTTGTGCCCCACACGCAATTTCAATTTCCCCGCTGTTTCATACTGGAGCTAGGATTTGATTTTTTTTAAAGATTGTCTAGAGAGAGAAGAGGGGCATCGTGTGTGTGTGTGTATGTGTGTGTGTGGAAGGTGCATGTGTTGTGTGTAATAGCAAGTCGTGATGGAGTGACCTGTGGATGATAATCAACTTAATTTGATGGCTTTGTTCTGTATGTAGGGGAAATTGCATTTGGCGCTGATTCATTATTTCAATCTTGATAAGCTGTGCACAGTCTGGGTGTCGCCTCCTCGGTGTGGACAGGGGTGCCTAAATGGGATGGTTTGGTGTACAGTGCTGTACAAGAGGCCCTGTAGAGGAGAGGAGAGAGAGAGAGGGGAGATGGGGAGAAGAGACGGAGGGGGAGGGGAGAGAGAAAATGGAGAGAAGAGGGCGGGGAGAGGGGAAAGGAGATATGGGGAGGGGACATAAAAAAGGAGAGAAGAGAGCGAGGGAAGAGGGTAAGACGGGAGAGGAGATAGGGAGAGGGGGATTGACCGGAGAGGAGATAGGGAGAGGGGGGAGAGACAAGGGAGAGAAGAAAGTGGGGAGAGAGAGGGGGGGGGGGAGAGGCGGAGAGGAGAGATTGGTGAGAGGGGAGAGAGAACAGGGAGAAAACAGAGGAAGCGAAGATAGGCCAGGAAATATAAGTGAGAAGGGTGGGAAAGAACAGAGGAAAGAAGAGAGGGGGAGGAAAGAGAGAAGAAATGGAGAGCAAAGGAGATAGGAGAAGAAGCGTGAGAAGAAAGTGAAACAGAAATGAAAGATGAGCGGGAAGAGGAGAATGAGAAAGAAAGAAAGAAAGAAAGAAAGGGTTGGTTGGTTAGTTATTGGAGTTTTACCTTTTGGCAACATCTAAGCTCATATCAGGACGAGTACCGACTTGTGACAGTACGCACTTTTGGGGACTTTATAGTCCTGCCCCACTGAGACAGTGGGAGGCCAGGCTGTCAGCACTATGACCTGATATCCCACTCAGTCACATTATCCTAATGCTGAGCCAAACCAGTCCTTTCCATATTCTAATAATGCCGAGCACCTGGATAGGAAGTGACAAATACTACATTTTTAATTCATTGGTTTGACTCGACCAGGCTTCGAACCCGTGCGTTCGAATCCCACGATCTTTCAACACGGGAGATGCAAGCTCAACTCATTCGGCCATCCTGTCTGGTCCAGAGAGAAGAAAGTGAGAGATGGAGCCGAGAAGAGAGAAAGAGAAAGAAAGAGAGAACGACAGAAAGCGAGAACGAAGGAAAGAAAGAAAGAGAGAAAGAAAGAAATAAAGAGAGAAAGAAAGAAAGAAAGAAAGAGAGAAAGAGTAAATAGATGAGAGATATTAAGAGCAGAGAGCGGCTGGCAGCTGGTTAAGTGTACAGTCCAATTGTGACGTGTTGTAACTGGTTAGTGTTAAAAGAACTGGAATTCATCTATAGAATCTGCACTGGGTAGGTTGTGTGTGTGTGGGGGGGGGGGGGGGCAGAAACCGAACGTCTGCAGCTCTATGTGTGCGTCGCAGGTGAGACGCACTGTCTCTTCAGTTTATAGGACAGTCTCCGGCCGGGTCACCAAGCACCAAGCACCAAGCACCAAGCACCAAGCACCAAGCACCAAGCACCACCCGCACCAACCAAGCACCCATGCACCAAGCCGTCCCAAACCAAGCACAGCACCATCGCACCAAGCACCAAGCACCAAGCACCAAGCCATGCACCAAGCCCAGCACCAGCACCATGCACCAAGCACCATGACCAACCAACGCACCAAGCACAAGCACCAAGCACCAAGCACCGCACCAAGACACCAAGCATCAAGCAAGCACCAAGCACCGCACCAAGCACCAAGCACCAAGCACAAGCAACAGCACCAAGCCCACCAAGCACCAAGCACCAAGCACCAAGCACCAAGCACCAAGCACCACGCACCAAGCACCATGCACCAAGCACCACGCACCAAGCACCAAGCACCAAGCACCAAGCACCAAGCACCAAGCACCAAGCACCAAGCACCAAGCACCACCAGCACAAAACAGCACCAAGCACCAAGCACCAAGCACCAAGCACCAAGCACCAAGCACCAAGCACCACACACCAAGCACCAAGCACCAAGACCAAGCACCACACACCAAGCACCCAAGCACCAAGCACCAGCACCACCAAGCACCACGCACCAAGCACCACGCACCAGCACCAATCACAAGCACAAGCACCACACACCAAGCACCAAGCACCACACACCAAGCACCACACACCAAGCACCAAGCACCAAGCACCAAGCACCAAGCACCAAGCACCAAGCACCAAGCACCAAGCGCCAAGCACCAAGCACCACACACCAAGCACCAAGCACCAAGCACCAAGCACCAAGCACCGACGGCAGGTCGAGTTTAGAGACAAGACAATTTTAACTTCCCCGATGGAACTTCAAACTCACCGAAGACGTCAACATGCATAACTGGAATGCGCCTCTGGTGATCTCCATGGAAAGTCCAAGAAGCCCGTGAGCATTAACTATGTAAGCCTCCCGCGACCGAGAAATATTCTCTCCCAGCAACAGTCACAGTTTCACCCGCCCATGCCCTCCGGCGGTCATTCCCCCCTCTCTCCCTCCCTCCCTCCCTCCCTCCCTCCCTCCCTCCCTACTGGTCCGCTCCATGAAAGAAGAAAGGGTTGGGGGGTTATTGGAGTTTTACGATCTGGCAACATCTAAGGTCATATCAGGATGGGTACCGACTTCTGACAGTGCCCAACTGGGAGACCAGGCCACCAGCCCCATGACGTGATATCCCACTCAGTCACATTATCCTGACCCTGAGCCAACCAGTCCTTGCCCTATCCTAATAATGCCGAGCACCTGGCTAGGAAGCGACAAGTATAAATTGTTAAGTCATTGGTTTGACTTGACCAGGGTTCGAACCAATAGGTTCGAATCCCACGATCTATCAAAACGGGAGACGGACGCTCAGCTCATTCATCCAGCCCGTCTGGTCTGTGGTGCTTGACGTGTGTTACGTCAGGATGGCATCGATTTAAAAGGACAACGGCGTTTATAAATCATAAGTAATATTAATTCGTAATAGTGATATTTAAAAGGGCAAAACCAAAGTAATGCCCTATCGACAGAAGGCTAAGGGCCTATGCCAGACAGGCATTTATTGTGTTATATATATATACGTGGTTTTATTTGTATTGTTGATTTAGATTGTTGTAGGTGGGGGTTTTCCTCCGACTCTCAGTGTAATAGTAGTGACCTTAGTCATTAATGACTGGTCCATCCTTATATGACCTTAGATGTTGCTAGGACGTAAAAAAACAAACCCGAAGCAACCAAAAAAACACGTATGCTACAAGGAGGTTTCTCAACCATTGTGACAACTACTGGAGTTATTAATCTACAACCACTCTTTCTGGCTATGCAACAATAAACTTCAATTTAGAAAAATCATAACCATGGCTGGTCATAACACATAGATAAATAAATAAATATATATATACATATATATATATATATATATATATATATATATATTTATTTAATTTAACTCACAGTGAAACGTGTCCTTATATGTAATTTAACTCACAGTGACACTTGTGGGTATATGTATATGTAATTTAACTCACAGTCAAACTTGTGCTTACATGTATATGTAATTTAACTGACAGTGAAACTTGTCCTTACATGTATATGTAATTTAACTCACAGTGAAACTTGTCCTTATATGTATATGTATTTTAACTCACAGTGAAACTTGTCCTTATATGTATATGTATTTTAACTCACAGTGAAACTTGTCCTTAAGTTATATGTATATGTAATTTAACTCACAGTGACACTTGTCCTTATATGTATATGTTACTTAACTCACAGTGACACTTGTCCTGATATATATATGTATTTTAACTCACAGTGAAACGTGTCCTTATATGTCATTTAACTCACAGTGACACTTGTGGGTATATGTATATGTAATTTAACTCACAGTCAAACTTGTCCTTATATGTATATGTAATTTAACTCACAGTGACACTTGTCCTTACATGTATATGTAATTTACCTCACAGTGAAACTTGTCCTTATATGTATATGTAATTTAACGCACAGTGAAACTTGTCCTTATATGTATGTTATCTAACTCACAGTGACACTTGTCCTGATATATATATATGTATTTTAACTCACAGTGAAACTTGTCCTTACATATTGCTCTTTTCTCTTTTTTCCCTGCAGTCAAAAGGCGGCTGTTGAGTGTGGACAGCACGACGCTGCCGCCCCGACCCGGCCCCACCGCCCGCGGCACCCGGGGGATCGGTAAGTGTCGTCGTCGGGTTTGTGTTGGCACTAGTGCATGTCAATAGGACAGTCCCCGCACCCACCCACCCCCAAATAACACACAAACATACACAAAACACACACACGCAAGCCCGTTGAATCTGACCGACCTCACCTAGTTACGACCTGGGTTGCGTTTCTGTGAAATGTTCTGTGTTCGTATAAGCACCCCTCCCACGACACTATAGCTAAATGCATTATGTGCATGCATATCCGCAGTTATAAATCATGCATGCAGATATGAATACATTATTAATGTGAATATGTGATTTTGTGCCATAGATAGTGATACCTACATAAATAATTAGGCATCGCATAAATGTTGTTACAGATCTTGCATAGACTCAGTTATAAATTATGCATACACACATGAATAAATAATAAATGTGTATAGGGGACTTTATTTCATTGATATTTACATAAATAATTAGGCATCGCATAAATGTTAGCATAGATCTTGCATAGACTCAGCTATAAGTATGCATACACACGTGACTAAATAATACATGTGAAAAGGGCATTTGATCTCCTTGATACCTAATTAGATAATTAAAGCTGCATAGTCCGATGGTTTTTAATTTCCATATTTTTTCTGAGATAAATATATTAGATCGATCACTAGTATCTACTTTACATTAGTTCAAAGTTACTTTATTTTTAATGGTAAACTTTTGAGTTATTTTGAGTGCAAACATGACACCATAGACTTCTGCAGTAACAGGTTCTGTAAAAAATTGACTCAGCATTGCCTTCTACGCAGAAACAAATGCTTCATAAGTGCATCAATATCTAAGTTAGATATGTAAAATCAAATTGAGATAATTGGTTTGGTTTTGAAAATTTGATATTTCATCGGACTATGCATCTTTAACCACACATACATCTTAAGTGTAAATCTTGCATGGACTCAATTATAAATTATGTACATAAATAGGTAGTGATTCTGGCGTCATTTACACTTGCATAATCAATTACATCTCACGTAAATCCTGGGTGTTCGCGTGTGTGTGTTCGCATGTGTGTGTGTGTGTGTGTGGTTTCGCGTGTGTTGTTGTCTCGGCTTCTGAATGTTGTCAGCATGGTTCTTGTGTCTGCTTATTTGACCACAACATGGCGTACTTTTACAATTACGCACCATGTGATTTGTCTGATTTTTCTTCATATAAACGCAATTCTTCGGAGTATGACCATATTTGGGGTAGGCCTAGTTGGTAACTGACCAGGTTTTAACGTCATGAGGTCGCATCTGCCCGTATAAAGGAGTTGTTGTTTGTTAGTGTTTTACATCATAGCAACAGTTAAGGTAATTACCAAGACGGGTGACCTTTTGCGACAGTGTTCACTAATGGCGATTTAGTGCTGCTACATTGAGATACCGTGCCGTTGGGACCATGGACCAATATCCCTCTCAGTCACATTATTATGAGCATCAGTAAAGCAGTCCTCGCCTTCCTCTAGTAATGCCAAGCGCCAGGCTAGGTAGCTACACGTGCCCATTTTGTGAGTCATTGCTCGGGATTTCGAACTCGCAACCTTCTGGAAGGGAAGTCAGTGCTCTTACCCATTCAGCCATCTTGTCCGGTTATAATGAAGGAGCATTGTTAGTAGTAGGAGAAGGTCAACATCATCATCACCATCAGGACAACATGAGTAAATGGGTAAACATGGGATAGCTGAGTGAGTTGAGCATCCACCTCCCAGTTTGGTAGATCGGGGGATTTACATCCCCTGATCGAGTCAAACCAATGACTTAAAAATGTATCCTTGTCGCTACCCAGCCTGGCCTTTTGGATTACTATAATATGGTAAGGAGCAATGGAATGAGGAAGACCACTTGTCTGTGATTGAAATTTACCCTGCTTAATCAACTAATGTACCAACATATACAATATTCACCCCTACCCAGAGATGTGAGGAAGAAATTAAAAGAAGGATAACAATAGCCCGAACAACATTCTCCAAAATGTATAGAGTGTTAACATCAAGTAAGATATTAATACAAACAAGGAAGCGTATTCTTCAGTGTTATGTGTGGTCTACTCTAATGTATGGGGCTGAGACATGGACAATCTCTAAGAAAATGTACAAACGTTTAGCAGCATTTGAGATGTGGACTTATCGAAGGATGATGAAAATATCATGGACAAAGAAGATCACCAACAAAGAAGTTCTCAGAAAAATTAAAAATAAGAAAAGCTTGTTTGCCACTATACAGACAAAGAAACTTATTTATTTTGGCCACATCATTCGTCAGAGTTCAATATACCGTACATTGTTGGAAGGGAAGGTGAATGGCAGCAGAGGGAGAGGGAGACCAAGAATATCATGGTTTACAAATATTTCACAGTGGACAGGCTTGAATTATTCACAGTCTATCAGAACAGCACACCATCAGGACAAGTGGAGAACCATTGCATCCAACCCTCGACTAGAGAACGGAACTATTGATTGATTGACCCAGAGTAGGGGTAAATGACAACCAAGTGTAAATACAAGCGAAAAGTGGTGTAGTATGGAACAGGAAGTGGTATTCCTGGTTATAATATCCAATGACTACCTATATTGGGGCAGAATTAGTGAAATGGGAGCAATTGCAAAAGTACAAGATGGCGAACACAGAATGCTGTCGGTTTGACTCTTAAAGTATATTCAGCTACATGTTTCATCATATTTTTCAGATCAAAAGTAGCGGGTAAATATTAAGATATATGTGAAGAATATATTTTGCTTCTTAAATTAAGAATTGATCTGCTCATTTCATTTACCCAGCCTTACACCACTGTGTCTAACATGTCTAATGGATTGTACTTTATCCCTTATTGTGACCGGGCGTAGTGGCTGAATCTGTAGAGCACAGGCCTCGCATGCGCAAGATCGCGAGTTCGGTTCCCGGTCGAGTCAAACCAATGACTTAAAAATTTATATTTATCGCTTCCTAGCCTGGTGCTCGGCATTATTAGGATAGGGCATGTGTTCCCGCCAGTAAATTATCCATGTTGACAGTGCCAACATGCGTAATTTACATCCGGGAACAAACTGGCCTGATTTCCCAGTGGGGCAGCACTATAAGATTCCCATGAGTGCATACTGTCACAAGTCGGTACCCATCCTGGTATGACCCTAGATGTTGCTAGGATGTAAAACAACAACAAACAAAAAATGATCCCCTATTGTACAGAACAGTACGGGGTGGATCTGTTATCTATAAAAACAACAGGTGCTTATTGTCGTCCATTGTCAGCCTCAAGTACTGGAACTGAACCCTGTATGTCTACACCTGGCCCAGCCTTTTCCTACCACCGAGCATCTACAACTCCACCCCCACCTCTACCTCCGCACACAAACCCACATTCCACCATTCCGCTGCCAATAAAGAAAGCCCCAGGTCGGGCTTGCCCCTACCGTCCACTTTAAGAACTACCCACTGAATCAGCATTCTTTGACATACACCGCCGCCCCAGCCCACACACTCCCACCTCCACCTCCACCCCCACCCACCCATGAATGCCCACCTCCCGCCAGTACCCAGCTCAGCACGCCATTGATGCACCCTGGCGTGCATTGTTGGCCGGACGTCAGGACCGCTCACGGCGCATGCTCGGGGTGGCCGATTTCCGGGCGACAATGGGGGCAGGGTCGGCCAAGGTGGCCTGGGCGCATGCGTACTGCGGGTATGCGTTGACTGACAGTGACAGTGACACACGGCGAGGAATATTGAGCATTAAGATTACTAGTCCTCCGCCCCCCCCCCCCCCCACCCACGCCCATGCACTGAGTAGCGGTGACAAATTGAACTCACAATTTAGATGCCCGGTAGGCTATAATCTAGACGTATTATGTCCGCTGAGAATCTACTATCCGAAACTTCTTAATCCTTTGACACGAGCGGTGGCAGAATAGTGCTTTATTATCTGAACCCGCAGCCGTCGATGAAGTCGGCGCACAATATACAATAAGGGGTTAGGGCCGTAGCCTGTGATGACAGCGATAACGTCACTATGGGCACCGCGTTACCAAGAAACCGACGCGCAGTTCCAAGCGCAGCTCCCCTATTATCGCCCACGATTTGGTGTCGCACAATGAACAACAACATAAGCTATCGGCTATGTATATTTATATATATATATTGATATATATGTTGATATATATTGATATATCTATATATATATTTAGATATACATGCATATATATTTATATATACATGTATATATATTTTTATATACATGTATATATATTTATATATACATGTATATAAATATATATATATCATCGATATGCATGAATCCTCCGGCATCACTGACACTCATCAACATACGATGGAGGCGACATGGGGCGAGATGGCGCCACCGGTACAGTGTTGGGTCTTACGGAGTACAATAATAATAATAAGTAATATTCCCTTCGATATCTTTATACTCACATAATACGTTACACATCACATAAATGGCATAGTGCATGGCATTTTGAAGCAACCACAACACAAGAGAGCGATACAGGGGAACGCATGAAATGATTGCTTTGTGCTTGGTCTGCTAACCAGAAGTAGAAGTTGCCCGCTGATGGAGACTGGAGTGGTAATGATGACTGCCAACTGCCATTGTTTACAAAATGTTGGCGAGTGCAACACCGAGAGGAACAGTCTAGTTGCGCCCTTACCACGCACACCCCGGTCAAACCTCGTACCCATGGCAATTAACGCTCTGTCTGAAATTGTGTTTGGAAATGCAACATTATAATATTATGCTAATCGTTTTTAATCTCTAACCACATGCTAACATATTAGATATTATATATATCTCTAAACAAAAATATATTTCGCGGTTTTTACGATTTTAGGTTGTTTGTGTATATATATATATATATATATATATATATTTACATAAGTATATATATATAGTCTTTAAAATGATTTTATGTCTAGCTAGAAAAGTTACATAGTCCGATGAAGGCAACAAATTTTCCAAACCAAAACACTTAACTAGATTTGATCAAACTATCAAACTTAGATACTAGAGCACTTATTGAGCATGTGTTGCTTCGAAGAAGAAGAAATTATGCCAATGTTGTAATACATATTATTGATGAACCCTATATTTTGTCAGAATTCTAACGTGCTCACCAACATTAATTTCTCATGTTTGCACTTCAAAGTTCGCCATTTTAAATAAATGTTGCTTCAAACTAAAGTGAAGTACATCAAAAGGAACAATCTGATATATTTTCTCCACGATACATATCAAAGACACAATTATTTGGTTGAGAACTTTAACTCTGGCTGGCCAACATTTCTACCCTACCGTTTATTTATTAGGTTAAAATTTCCAATGGGAGTGATAGCGATAGTGATGCTCGTGCCAGCTCGGTGGCTACTCGCAGTGGGTTTGCCACCCTGCGTGCAAACCCAAGTCACCCAGGCTGCTGTCATCAGCGGTTTGGGTGATAGTAGCATGGCATTGTCGTGCCACACAGGCGCAAGAATGTGATGCCACCTCAGCACAGACTGTGCGACGTGAATCCGCCTGGCTCCAGCCTCGCAGTTTGACATAGCAATTTCAATACTGACGAGTAGTACCCGTATGTTAATGGTACCGACCCATGACCCTGCGGCAACCTAAATGCAACCTTGGCCCCTCCTGCAGGCAACTGAGCAAAGTGTTTCTTCACCCACCAGATGGCGTCTACTCGCGGTGGGTTTGCCACCCTGCGTGGAAACCCAAGTCGCTCAGGCCGCTGCCACCAGCGGTTCGAGCGATAGTAGCATTCGGTGGACGAGACGCTACTAACACTCCGTTAATAGTAGACTTTTAATAATATTAATATAATGTATTTATATTTCACACATTCTCTCAGAAAATGGAATAAACTCAAAACCATCAGACTATGCAACTCTAAGGGTATAGAACATATTAGCCACTAAGGCGACAGTAGCTGTGTCAATGAATAGGCATGTCTATTCTCCGGTCAAGTTAATGGTCGGTAAATGTGTGAGGCGACTCTGTAATTAATCCTCTTTTCTTAGTCCTATTTTCCCTTTCTTTCTCCTTCACTTAAATTCTTTTTTTTAATAGATATCACACAAACCAAAGATTGACACAGCCGACAAAGACTTTCGATAATAGCCCCTTGCCAACTGTCTGACCTTTTTTTGTACTCGTCAATTTATTTGTTGAAAAAATAAATAAAAGAGCTTAATCATTTGAAATTGATTCGAAAAGAATGCTCGGTAATAGCCTTAATCGGACAGTCACAGAAATAGGTGATAAGGATGGGTCTTTAAAAGATAATATATGTACAGCCAGTCACACGCATGCGTCAAAATGAATGTGCTTCGTTCTGCACGTGCCTCTACACAAGATTACTGTATGCGCGTCTACAGGGTGAGAAGGATCAACGTCTTTAAGAACTGACATTCATAGTCAAAGCACGTACACACATTCGCCTACGTGAGCATCCTACATAAGCATCTATAAAACCACACATGTTTACCAGCATTAAATATGCATATGAATCACTGAGCGAGCAAACATTTATAGAGAAAATAGATCCTTGTTTTTATAGGTATGCAGATTACTCTTTTTTTAAATAAATATAACGTTCGGTTCTATCATTATTGCACTTAGTACATGTCCATGCTGATTCACAGGCACAATTGTACCCAATCAAAATGTAATGAAATGAAATTTGACTCATTCAAATGATAAAATAGCTCAGAAATACGCCGTGGGCTGATAATATCAGTGATATATATATTCAATGTCATTGACATAGTATTTATATAGGAAGACACATGGGTTATTAAATACTGTTAAAGTTGCATAGTCCGATGGATTTGAGTTTCTACAACAGTACAACTCCGTTAAACCAAGCTCGGTTAAACCAAACGATCGGTTAATCCAAACTTTTTTCGGCGGCCCGGAAAAATACTACCATTTATAATATAAAAAAAAGCTGGTTAAACCAAAGTCGGTTAATCCAAATTATCGGTTAATCCAAACAAAATCGTCGGACCCCAGGCTACTCCGGTATGGTTAAACCAAACTTTCATGTGGTTATAAGGTCACATGAGACCACACATACTTTTTTATTGAGATATCCTTTCGGTAAAAATCATGCAACATTCATGTTGGCATGCTTGTCAACATGCTAGCCACCATAGGCTTCAGCAGAAATAGGTGCCGTTAAATTGACATTCCATGTAGCAACAAAAATGCGTAATAAGTGAACCAGTATCTAAATTGCATTTGTAGAATCAAATTTATGTAAAGTGTTTGGTTTTGAAAATATCATGCCTTCTTCAGACTACGCAGCTTTAAGCCTCACATACAGTAAAACCTCTCTAACCGACCACCTCCACAGATTGAGCACTCCCCTATACCGATCGCTTTATTTGGGTCCCAAACGATCGCGCATACAATACCATTGTAACGATAAAAAAAAAAACTCCCTAAACCAACCTCCTCCCTAAATGGACTAGCTAATGTCAGTCCCATGGTCAGTCGATTTAGAGAGGTTTTACCGTATTGACTTATTGTAAGCAATGTCAGGAAGAAAGGAATAAAACGATATGTCCATGCCCGGCATTATGAGCAGTACCCCTTTCTTCTCGTCCTTGCAGTGGCGACCTTGACCCTTGACCCTCCAAGGGTCAAGCTGGCGTGCAAGTCATGAATCGTTCTCTTTGTAGGACACATAGCGTTAAAGCATGTCTAACTCTAAGGAGTCATTTCCCATACCGCTATGACGACTTCGTCACAAAGAGAACACGCTCCCCCACTCCAGTCTTTGGCTATTTCCTGAAGGGAATGTATCTGTGTCTGTCAGCATAGACCATGAGAGAAGCTGCTAATTGAGCCATGGAAAATATGTTGGTCGGCAATTTGAAACCCAAATATCACCATTTAGTCATCAGTTCCCCACCCCACCTGCTTAGCGCTGCTTATAGCATGAGGATTGTCACCCCGTCCTCCGACCACGGCCAACTGCATTTAACCATTAACCAGACGGGATGGCCGAATGAGTTAGAGCGTTCGTCTCCCATGTTGGTAGATCGTGGGTTCGAATCCTGGTCAAGTCAAACCAATGACTTAAAAATTGATAATTGTCGCTTCCTAGCCAGATGCTCGGCATTACTAGGATAGGCCAAGGAGCATTGGAATGAGGAAGACCAGTCATCTGTGACTGAAATTTCCCCTGCTTAAACAACTAATGTACCAAAACAAAAACAAAATCATGAGACCAGTAGATCCTCCTGCAACACCCACACTGCCCCTGCACTACTAACCAAACAAACGTAATCATACCATAACCACTTAATCACTTGCTAAACTGCGAGCCCCAAAAGTAACCCTCCAAACCAATGGTTATAGAATAATACTGTAACTGACACACAATGCCATAATTAAACTCTTACACTGTTATTGTTGTTATTATTATTATTATTATTATCGGAATGCACTGCTGAATCTCTGTGTATCGCTTGAACCTACATCTGAAATATATGAATATGCTACCACTATGTAACCATACTATATTTGTGTCTGTATATATAATATATGGTTTGAAGACCAGTCCCTTGGCACTGACAACAAATAAATGTGTTCAGCTCAATAAACATTTTAACAAACAAAAAAGAAACAAGACAAAAATCACCACCCCATGCTTGGTTTTATCACCGCCTGCAAGCAGGTTGTAAGAAAGCAGGGAAGTTATGACAGGGCATTAGCCAGGCGGTGGACATCAATGAGAAAGATGTGAGGTAAGCTTCTGTTTACCGGTGTAGCAGGAACTCGCAAACCCTGTAAATCGCAAACCCCCACTTGTGATTTCCTAGGAAATCGCAAACCCCCATCCCATATATCCTGGTATTATCACTCAGTTTCAGGATCGGCAATGTAAACAATGTTGTTAGCAAAATGGCCTTTTTAGTTCCAACTTCAGTCACTGCATACAGTAAATAGAAGCATTTTAATACTCCAAATTCTTATTATGCATGCACAAAATATCTCAATGAACCATTATTTACTAGTGTGTTAGTTGACGATTACAAAATGCTACAAAGTATGGGGTTTGGGATCTCTAGGGGAGGTTTGGGATTTCCTGGGAAATCGCACACCCCGGGGTGTGCAATTTCTAGGGGTTTGCGATTTCCTGCTAGACCGGAACCAGATGGGATGACCGAATGAGTTGAGCGTCCGGTTCCCGTTTTTATAGATCGTGGGATTTGAATCCACGGGTTTGGCCCCTGGTCGAGGAAAACCGATGATTTAAAAAGTTATACTTGTCGCTTCCTAACCAGTTGCTCGGCAGTATTAGGATAGGGCTGGACTGGTTGGTTCAGTGTCAGGATAATGTTACTGAGTGGGATATCAGCTGAGGTGCTGGTGGCCTGGTCTCCCAGTGGGGCAGCACTATAAAATCACCATGAGTGTGCGCTGTCACAAGTCAGTACCCGTCCTGATATGTCCTTGCTAGGAAGTCATCATCATCATCATGCTGTCAGTCGAGATGTGGCAAAGATTGCTTTTATTATTTGACTGTCGCTCTCCATTTAGCTGTCTGCTGTGAGAGTGATGTCCACATTTCCTGAAAGCTGCCTGCAAAAGTGTTGAAGTGCTGCTAGCTTTTGCAAGTTACCAGCGGCACTCTCTCGGGGAGCAAATAAAGGTCTCATACCGACAAGAACATGTCCAGACAGGCGCAAAACTATTTATCCCTGCAGTGGCTGTTTGGGAGATGTTGGGAGTTCCATACATCAACCACCCTTGATGCTGCTACAGTGACATGGTGTTCCGTTAAGGTTTGCTCCCTTAGCCTTCAGTTCTGTCAAGAACCTGTACCACAAGACAGTGGTTTACAACTCTGCAGGGCAGGAGCGTCAAACTCCCTGAGATATTGCAATACCTGCATACTTGTAGGACGTAAGACTCCAACAACCAACCAATCTGTTTAGCGAAGGGTTGCAGTGTCTCAGCAACATCTGAACAGATGCCAAATTAGGGCAAAACACCACCTGTGTATGATACAATCCTTGTTTGCATCACGTGCTGTTTGTGCACATAACCACGAATCTAACCTGTTGCCGTTTACTTTAAATTTACATAGTCCAATAAAAGCATCACATTTTCAAAAGCAAAACACTTACATTGATTTGAACCTACATATCCATAGATACTGGTGCACTTGTTAAGGATGTGTTGCTACATAAAAGGGCATACTAAATCAATTTAATAAAACCTGTTTCTGCTGAAGTCTATGCAGTGAGAGCATTGACAAGCATCCAATAATTAATTGTACATGTGTACAATTTAAACATCTCCTAAGTTAGTCATTTTAAAGTAGAGTTACTTCAAACTAAAAGTAAGGTAGATTATACAACCTGATATATTTATCTCAGAAAATGACAGAAACTCAAAACCATACGACTATGCAACTTTGTCCAACATATTCGGCAATCAATAAGGATGCAAATTTAATTTAGTCTTCGCATTTTAGATTTGTGTTGTCAAAGAAACCACAGGAAAGCTCGCATTGCTAACAACACTTTGTCTGAGGAATGGCGTGAATCCTGCTACATTTCAGCTTGGCACAGATTCGTTCCTGACAGAATCTGATTCTAACCTATGGGTTTGAACCCTGGTCGAGTGAAACCAATGTCTTAAGAATTTATACTTGTCGCTTCCTAGCCAGGCGCTCGGCATCATTAGGATAGGGCAAGGACTGGTTGGCTCAGTGTCAGGATAATGTGACTGAGTGTGATTTCAAGTCAAGGTACCTACAGCCTGGTCTCCCAGTGGGGCAGCATTATAAAGTTGTCATGAGTGTGCACTGTCACAAGTCGGTACCCATCCCGATATGCCCATAAATGTAGCCAGGACGTAAAACTCCAACAATCAACCAAGCTGCTAGTACTAGTAGAGAGGCCCAGCCATTGTCGCACCTAAGGTCATTCCGCCAATGTCAGTGATTGTCACTGGAGTGAGGGACAATGATGAGAACTGAGCACTGTTAATGGAGCTGAGAAGCGCTTCACACATAGACTGCGCATGAAGCGCTTCTCTAAAGCCCCGCCCCTCATTTTGCCACCCCCCCCAATTCTCCTCATACATCCGATGTTGCAGGTCCTCATGTAATCCTTAGAGCTGCATAGTCCAATAAAGCATCAATTTTGCAAAACCAAAACACTCACCTAGATCTACATATCCTGCTTAGATGCCGATCCACATATTATTAAGCATTTGTTGCCGCATAGAAGGGCATACCAAGTCAATTTAATAGAACCTGTTACTTACTGAATAAGCCTATATGGTGTTAGAGTTTTGATGTGCTTGTCATAATTAATGTTGGATTATGACACTTCAAATATCTAAAAAAAATTACCATTTAAAATGAAAGTTACTTCAAACGATTTTGAGAAAAAAAGGAATAAAAAAATGTTTAAGGAAAATTCTAGAACCATGCAATACCATACAATGCATATTCATTGAATGCATAGTACATTTTATCAAACTGAAATTGCATGCAGTTACTATTACAGCTGGTAGTTCATTTATAATATGTATAATACGTTTATTATCGAACGGGATTTGCATGCACTTACTATTGCAACTGACTGTATGTATCAATGTAGTGGCACGACCGGAAAACCAGTGCTATGACGCTGACATGAGATATTATTCAATGAATAAACTACATTTTAGTATTAACACATCTACAGCGAAGTACATTATGACAATAAACTTAATATAGTTATCTCGGAAACATGACTAACACTCAAAACCATCAGACTATGCGACTTTAATGTATGGTCCAGCTCCCAATAACCATCGCGTTTATGTGGTCCATTATCATCAAGGTGGCTGTTGGTAAATGTTAGTGCCACGTGACCCTGCGCCGTCTGCAGGGCGCCCCCTGCCGGTGGAACCCGCGTGTCTTTAATCGCGCTGGCTGCACCCGCTCAGTGCTGCGCCGCGCATGGTTCATGGGCGATAATACGTGTAAATAGGCGCCGCGCATGCCGCCGGGAGCTGGCGTGCGCGGATATGTATTGCTGGCCTTGGCGCGCATGCGTGCAGTATCACGTTACTGCGGGGATAGTGGTGGGTGGGTTGGTTGGTTGTTGGAGTTTTACGTCCTGGCAACATATATGGCCACATCAGGAAGGGTACCGACTTGTGACAATGCACACTCATAACGACTTTATTGTGCTACCGCACTGGGAGACCAGGCTGCCAGTGTCATGATCTGATATCCCACTCAGCCAACCAGTCTTTGCCCTATCCTAATAATGCCGAGTGCCTGGCTAGGAAGCGCCAAGTATAAATTTTTAAGTCATTGGTTTGACTCGACCAGGATTCGAACCCACAAACCCATGTTTTCGGATCCTCCGATCTCCCAAAGCAGGAGACGGACTCTCAACTCATTTGGGCCACCCCGTCTGGTCCCTATATATATGTATATAATGTATATAAGGTATATGTGTACATACACATATATATTTACCAGTTTACAATTGTTATGTGAATATAAATAACAACAACAAACACCCCTTTCTCAGGCGACTTGCCTCAGGAGTCACGTGGCCTGGTGGGGGGTTACGCCACAGAAAGGTGCGTGTAACCGACTCGGTAGAAGCTACGACTTCCGCTTAGAAATACACATACACAACCCGGCAGCCCCGGGAGTCTGCGCACACAATGCGCTCTATGAGCAGCGGCGGCGCACACTCCCCACAGGCGTCCGCTGGGGGGGCGTCTTACAAACAACCCGACCACGTGATCGGCGAATCGCTAGTGCGACGGTTGGGCGGCGTCCCACGGCTGGCCTACGTGTGGAATTGATCACGGCAGGTGGCGAGGCAACAGGCTGTCTGTCCTTCACACACGCGCACATCAAGATGGATCGCCTTCGCAAATACACTTTGGCGGGTAGTGCTATGCGCTGCACCGCCCGCATTATCGCCCATTGGGAATGCTACGTGCCAATGGTGGGTGAGCCGTGAGCGGGGCCTCCAGTAGTCGAACCGGCCATGTCCCCCCCCCCCCCCCCAACCTCCTTCCCCCTCCCCCCTCCCCCCCGCCCCCCGCCAGTAAGACTTTGGGACTGCGAGTGAATGGACCATTCAGGTAGATGTCTGTCTGTGGGAGGAATGAAGTAGATAAAAGTTTCCTCTCACTCCTTATCCGGAGTAGGGGGTGAATCGCAACCCTGTCTAAAGCGACTGTCACACCTCGCCGGATTGGGGGAAACAGAAAGAAACCGAACAAAGTCCGTTGATAGTCCGGTTTGTGTCCATACAAGTTTTGAACATGCGCAAAACTTGGAACGGATGCCGCCGGATTGACGTCTATGGTTCTTGTCTGGTTTAAGTTTGCTTCATCTGTTGGCTATCCGTTCATGTCCGTTTCATGTCCGTATTATGTCCATTTCATGTCATTTCATGTCCGTTCGTCCAGCGGCCTTTGACCCAATATCGCAACATTTTGACACATTTTAATACATTTTGATACTTATGATGCCCGAACACCACCGGACTAGACAATTCTGTCCATTGCTCAATCCGGTGATGTGTGACAGGGGCTTAAATCTGAGCAAGAGTCACTTCATTGGGAATTAAAGCTGCACACTCTGATAAAAATTAAAAGCATCACATTTTCGAAAGCAGAACTCTGATCTAGATTTGAACCTACATATCCAACTGAGATACCAGTGCACTTATAACCTATTTTATGCTATATATAAGGGCATACTAAGTCAATTTAATTGAACATGTTACTGCTGAAGCCTATGGGGACATAGTTTTGGCAAGCATGCAACATTAATTTTGCATGTTTATACTAGTCTTCAAATGTCTCAAAAGTTAGAGAATTTAAGCCAAGGTTACTTCAAGGTTTATGGAAGGTAGATTATAGCGATCAACCTAATATATTTATCTCAGACAATGATAGAAATTCTAAACCATCGGATTATGGTTCGATTGTGGTTATAGTGTGCTGTGTTTATTTGTGTTGGTGCAAAGTTGAGAAATTAGAAATAAATGGCGAAATAAATAACAAGATGGATTACGTAGCTTTTAGGGAACCGACCTTCCCAATGATATTCAACCTTGCCCTTGCAATTCTTCTTTTTTTGTGGTTAATGATAATTTTATCCAGCGAATAAACTTATTTTTTCAGCGCCGAGGCACTGGTCTTCCGGCCATGTTATGTTACATTCATTCACATATATAATAGTTTAAAATCAGCAAGAGTTTGGAGTTGATCAAAGTGGCACAATCCGTTGGTTTTCAGTTTATGCCATAATCTTTAGATACATATATTAAATTGATTATTATCACTCATTTGTTATTAGTTTCAGGTATTTTATTCTAATGGGTTAACCTTGGACATTATGTTAATTGAAAATATGCCAAATTATTATTCGAGTGCCCACACAACTGTGAGACATGAGTTGTATTTAACCATTTTCGAGAATAGTAGTATAACACAGAAACACCAAATTGCAGTCCAGTGGTTTTGTGTTTTATTCTTTTAATCATTTTTCTATGATTTATAAATACATTAGGTGGATCGTTATAATCTACCTTACATAAAGTTGATGGGTATACGGGTATTGCAATACCTACCTGCTAAAATACGTCAGGGAGTTTGACACCCCTGCCTTGCAAAGTTATAAACCACTGCCTTGTGGTGTCCAGCTACTTAATAGAACCAAAGGCTAAGGGAGCAAACCCTAAAGAAAACCATGCTTCCGTGGAAGCATTAAGGGCGGTGATGAATGGAACTCCCAACATCTCCCGATCAGCTACTGCAGGGACAAATAGTTTGCGCCTGTCTTGAAGTGTTCTTGCCAGTGCGAGACCTCTATTTGCTCCCCGAGACAGTGCTGCAAGTAACTTGCAAAAGCCAACAGCATTTCAACACTTTGCAAGCAGCTTTTATGAAATGCACAACCACATAAAATAGTGGTGCTTAAGAAATAAAAGCAGTCTTTGTCGCATTGCGACCGACAGCATGATGATGATGATGACATAAACTTGAAGTAACTATGGATTCAAATTACTAACTTTTCAGTTATTTGAACTGTAAACAAGCTAAATTAATTGTGGCATGCTTGCGAAAACTTAAGCCAAGCTTTCAGCTTCAGCCCCATCACACAAAACTAATTCCCAAAACGTCTGACCACATTTCAAAACAGGTTGTGGTTGTGGTAGAACGTGGCTGCAAGAACATTTTGGGCATGCTCAAAGTTCTGGAGCACCATTCCGTTCTAGCCCGTCCATTCCAATTTTAAAAAGACCGTAAAATGTTGCTACTATGTCTATTCCGTTCGCACACAGTTTGAGTCCGTTCAGCAACATTTTCAAGAATGTAATGAGAACTACTTTGGTGTGATGCGGTATTAGCTATTGCTGTCGGAACATGCCTCTTGTCTGTCAGATGATGTTTTATTTTCATTTCACACAGCAAATGTGTCGGGGCTTTAACAGTACACCAGCGTCGAACATTTAGATGAAGAATGACCTTCCCCCCCCCAAAAAAAAACTATATTCTACTTGCTTGTCCTGCCTCAGGAGGTTAGAGGGGGGGGGGAGAGTTCTGATCGATGAATGATGCACATTCTGGGAAGTTTATAACTGTGAGACACCCCTACGACTACACCCTATTGGTTAACAGTTCCTTCTTCTGAAGCCGGAATGTTGATTGCAAGCCAAGGTAGTGACACATATACACTTTGTTAGTCTTTAGGAAAGGGGACTAAGCTGGGGATCGAACCCACTACTTCCATCCCCGCAACCACTCAGCCATTTTGTTAAAGCAAAAGGAGCATCAACAAACTGATCAAGCCTTATCTGTATAATTTCCATTAGCCAGTCGTCTCTGATGTCATCTTCCACCACAATCGATTAAATTACCAAATGCACAGAAATCAACATCACGTTGAATTAACACCACATTAAATTAACGTGACATTGAACTTGAAGAAACACCACATTGGTTCAATACAACATTACATTTTCAACACATTAAATTAGCATCCCATTGAATTAACACCAAATTAAATTAACATCAAATTAAACTAACACCATTTGAAACTAACACAACATTGAATTAACACCACGTTAAAGCAACACAAATTGAATTAAAGTGACACCACATTAAAGTAGCACAACCTTAAAGTAGCACCACATGAAAGTAACCCCACAAAACAGTAACACCACATTTAAGTAGCACCACATTGAAGTAACAACACAACAAAGTAACACCACATTTAACAAACACCACATTAAAGTAATACCACATTAAAGTAACACAACAACAAAGTAACACCACATTTAACAAACACCACAACAAAGTAACGCCAAATTTAACAAACACCACATTAAATTAGCATCACACTAAAGTAATACCACATTAAAGTATCACCACAACAAAGTAACACAACATTAAAGTAGCACCACAGTAAAGGAACACCACATTAATGTAACACCACATTAAAATAGCACCACATTAAAGTAGCACCACAGTAAAGTAGCACCACATTAAAGTAGCACCACAGTAAAGTAGCACCACAAAAAAGTAACAGTGCATTTAAGTAGCACCACATTAAAGGAAACACCATAAAAAAGTAACACCACATTTAACAAACACCACATCAAAGAAACACCACATTAAAGTAACACCACAGTAAAGTAACACCACATTAAAGTAACACCACATTTAAGTAGCACCACATTAAAGGAAACACCAGAACAAAGTAACACTACATTTAACAAACACCACATTAAAGAAACACCACATTAATGTAACACCACATTAAAGTATCATCACATTGAAGTAACATCACATTAAAGTAACATCACATTACAGTAACACCACATTAAAGTAACATCACACAAAAAGTAATGCCACATTTAAGTAGCACCACATTAAAGGAAACACCAGAACAAAGTAACACTACATTTAAGAAACACCACATTAAAGAAACCCCACATTAAAGTAACACCACATTAAAGTAGCACCACATTACAGTAACACCACAACAAAGTAACACCACATTAAAGTAGTACCACATTAAAGTAGAACCACATTAAATGACACCATAACAAAGTAACACCACATTTAGGAAACACCACATTAAAGTAACACCACATTAAAGTAGAACCACATGAAAGTAGTACCACATTAATGTAGAACCACATTAAAGTAGAACCACAATAAAGTAGAACCACATGAAAGTAGTACCACATTAACCGGATACTGTGGTAACCAGTCCTTGTGCTATCTTATTAATGCCGAGTACCAGGCTATGTAGCGACAACTATCTGCCATTGATTTGATCCTAGGTACCCAACTTAGATAATATATTCATTCCTCATTTCTGGAGGGGTTTCCCCTTTAAGAACGATAACATTAGCCGGGCTTTGATATTGACAGAGCAATGATGTAGCTTTAACTGGTGGGCAGGCACACTTTATTCTACATACTTGCATTCCAAGCATATCTAAGGTTAATAAATTATAATATAAGTTACTTTGAATCAAAGTAGAGCAGGCTATAACTGTCAAACTGGTGTACATATTTAGGAGGCGGTGTTCTCTGTGGCAGAGTGGTTAAAGTGTCTGACCTTTTTCTAGGTCAGACTCCTAATCTGAAGGTCGGTGGCTTGATTCCCCATGCCCCTACCTCTGCCAATTTGGATTTCCAACACTGTGGTTAACTTACAAGTTACAGCATCATCAAAGGCCAGTTGCTCTCATACCATGTCTATGTGGTGTGGGAGGTTCAAATTCCCTTGGGTCGGTAAAAGTGTACGGTCGGGCTTTCTATCGACAAACTGTCTAATGGTGAAAACAAGTCTATTCAGACTTATCCATTAGTAGGCAGTATAAATCTTCAAGAACAAGAAGCAGCATATTATGCAACCTTAAGGCAACTTATTGTGTTTGTTTACAGTAGTTATGTAACTGTAGCCCGCACACACTGACGGGTACATTATCCCGGTGAAGTGCTGCTGTGCTCTCCTGATCTCTGCCCTGTGTCAAATACTGTCCCCCCCCCTCGCGCCCCGCCACCCCCCCACCCCCCCCACCCCACCCCGGGCAGCGGGCTGTGAAATTGATTGGTTGTTTGAGTGGAGTTTTACATCTAAGGTGATATCAGGACGGGCACTGATTTGTGGCAGTGGGTACTCATGGTGACTTTATAGTGTTGCCCCACTCGGAGGTCAGGCCACTGGCACGACCGATCTGATATCCCACTGAGTCACATTAATCCTGATACTGAACCAACCAGACCTTGTCCTATCCTATCAATGCCGAGCGCCAGACTAGATAGCAAAATGTATAAATTTAGTAAGTCATTAACATTGGGTTTGACTCGGCTGCGATTCAAACTCCTGACCTTCCACATGCAGGAAACCAGCGCTCTTGGCATTTTCAACCATCGCTTCCGACCAGAGCAAACTAAAATAGGCCAGCCTTCCAAATTGAATGTGGATGGTAGTCACAACACACACCACACAACTCACAACACACAACACACACCACACAACACACAACACACAACACACACCACACAACACACAACACACAACATACACAGAGCGCCAAACCATCAACTTGGTCCCTTAATTCCCCAATATTAAAACTAACAGAGACGCCCTAAGTGGAGGGAAATTGTCCGCGGCGCCCCGACCTGTATGGGCGGCTTGGCGCCACCACCAGCCGCAATAGTGCAACGGGGCGCCTAAACCGCTAAACAGGAAATGTTCTCGTGTGTTGTATTCGGTAATTACGGGTGTTAGTATTCCGCTTAGCACAGCCATTGTGGATAGTCTACGAGGCACGTCCATAATGCACAAAGCAGCGGATGTTAACGGACTGAGGGTTAATTAGCATTTGCTCAATTCCCCGCTAGGAGGATAGGGGTGGGTTGGTTTGTGGGTATGGTGATCTACTGGCCTCTCTTTACGTCTCAACCTCGGGGATAAAGCACCCTAGTCCTGCCATCAGGCCATACCCCGTCGGCTTCACCTGCTGAATAAAGGGACCCCCACGTGTTGTATTGCGTTCGGGTGATGTTGGGGGCCCCGGAACACCCCCCCTCCTTCCCCGCCTCCTCTCCCCATCCCCCCGCCGCCGCCCTTCCCCGCTCCCGTCGCCCTTACCCCGCCGCCCGCCTCCTCTCCCCACCCCCGCCTCCTCTCCTCCCCACCCCCGCCGCCGTCCCTAGTGTATGTTACCCCTATTACACCTCTACCCTTCCCCCACCCCCCCCCCCCCCCACCCCACCCACACTTCTAATTCCAAGCAGCCTAAACACCTCTCTACACCCCGGCCCACTCCGCCTTCCGCCTCCCAACGCGCATGCGCCCACGTCACCTTCCACGCCATTCCTCCATTACACTGTCTTCAGCGATCACCCTACCCCCTCCACCACCACTCCTCCATCCCCCGTACCCCGTACACCTGCATCTCTACTACCTTCATCCCATCGCATTCCCTCTCACCTCCCTCACTTCCTCTCCCCTCTGCCCTTCCCTCTCCCAACTCCTCTGGTAATGGATCCCACCTCCACCCCTCAAATCCCCACTCACTCACTCCCCTCCCTTCCTCTTCTCCTCCCCCTGCCCCCCTCTCTACACCCCTCACATTCCAGATCTTCCCCTCTCTTATTCATTCCAGGTCTTCCCAGATCTTCTTTCCTGTCCCCTCTGCCCTTTCCTCTTCTCTCGACAATGGTACTGGTTTACATCTCCATCCCCTCGTATCCCCGCCCTCCCTCCAAATTCCTTCCTCTTCCCATCTCCCCTCATCCCTCCCTCTATCCAACTATTCGTGTTCCACCTTTGCTGCTCCCTGCCTCTCCCCTCTGCCCCTGCCTCTCCCCTCACCACTCTCCCTCCCGCTTCCTTCCCCGTCCTCTCTCCCGCCCGCGCTCTCCATCCCCTCGCATTCCTCCTCTCCTTTCTTCTCCCTCCCTTCCTCTCCTCGCTTCCTATCACCTCCCTTCCTCTTCCTCTCCCCATCCCTTCCTCTCCCTCCCACCCTCTCCCTCCCGTCATCTCCCCTCGTTCCCCCCCTCCTTCCTCTCCCCTCCCTTCCACTCCCCTCCATTCCTCTCCCTCCTTCCTCTCCTTCCCGGCTCCCCATCCCTTCCTCTCCCCTCCCTTCCTCTCCCATCCCTTCCTCTCCTCCCTCTCCTTCCTTCCATCTGTCCCTCCTTCCCCTCTCCTCCCTTACTATCCACTCCTTTCCTTTCCCTCCCTTCCTTTCTCCCTCCCTTCTTCTCCCCCCTTCCTCTCCCCTCCTTCTTCTAGCCTCCCTTCCTCTCTCCTCCTTCCTCTCCCCTCCCTTCATACCCCCTCCCTTCCTCTCCCTCCCTTCCTCTCCCCTCCCTTCCTCTCCCCTCTTCCTCGTTTTCTCCCCACTCCATCGGTGATGGTGTACATCCCCACTCTCGATCCCATCCCTTCCTCTCCTTCCCCATCCCTCTCTTTTTCCACCCTCTCTCATTCCCTCTTCCCTGTCCCACCCCTGCTCCTCCCCGTGATGGTTTACAACCCAGGCGCCCCGGCGACACCCGACCACCACGCCCGTAACTCAGGCCCGTACCACCTGTCCCCATATCTGAACGTAATGCCCAATGTAGCTGACATATTCGTGCAAACTGTACGGCAGTCTATATATCCTGAACCGATAAACAACGAATGCAAAACAGCATGCAGCCTACCCTCACCCATCCACCCACCCCTCCACCCACTCAACCCCACACAGGGCATGTAGCTTGGTGTAAAGAAACAGCAGGCGCTGAAGGGGTATGCATTGCGGTGAGTGAGTATGTGTATTGATATTAAGCAAGGTGAGAGCTGATTCCTACAAAGGCAACGTTGATCGTATTCCAAGAAGTTAATGTCTCAAACGGAGTAAATCATTTAATAGCAGACTCTAGATTCCAAACCTTTGCAATTTTGATAAATGACAGCTGATTCAATATATTTCCATATATGAGACTGTCTCAAAAGGTGCTAAGCAATATGGGGCAAAACTTTGTCCATTGTGACGATAAACATACTATCTGCTCAGGATAAACTGATTAGTTTGTTACATGGTGTTTCATAATCCCAATAGAATACATATTGATTTGAAGCAAATGCCCTTGTGTTTTAAGAGTAAATGTTTCTGTGCTGTTTTGTGTCAATCATTACAATGGACAACACAAAAAAGAGTTATCACCTTTTGAGACAGGCTCATATATTTCCATAATTATATGCATACTTCTGCTCGAGCGACAATGTCCCACAGTTATGGCTAGTGTTCTAAAGCGATGGTGGCGCCGCCACCGGCGCAGCAATGACAATAACAGCTACGGAGTAAATAAAAGGAGGACCCTTATTTGTTATTTGTTATTGTTATTTATATTCACAGAATAATGATTTTGTATTTAATTATTAGTTGATCAAGCAGGGGAAATTTCTATCGCAGGTAGTTTTGTCATCCTCATTCCCCCGCTGTTTGCCAAATGGCAGCAATGCCATCTGCCAAGCTGGGTAGCGACTAGTGTCACTTTTAAAGACTTTGGTTTGTTCGTGAGGCAGATGCTCAACTCTTTCGGCCATCCGGTACTTAAAGGTGCATAGTCCGATGAAAACCTAACATTTTCAAAACCAAAACAATTATCTAAATTTGATTCTACATATCTAACTTAGATGCTGGTGTACTTATTAACCATTTGTCATCATATATAAGGGGATACTTAGTCAATTAATATAACCTGTTACTGCAGAAGCCTATGGTGATAGAGTTTTGGCAAGATTGCCAAAATTAATTTAGCATGTTTCCATTTCAAATATCTCAAAAGTTAACGATTCAAAATAAACGTTACTTCAAACTAAAGTAAGGTAGATTATAATGAACAACCTAAAATGTTTATCTCAGAAAATGTGAGAAACTCAAAACCATCGGACTATGTAACTTTAACTGACGATCGGTAAATAAATGAAGTGATAGGAAACTGGAACCAGTCCGATATGAGTTGTATTTGGATGGAGTTACCAGGAGGGAGGACATATTATCGACATCAATTAGAGACTACTAAATAGAGATGTGGAGTTAAAATTGGTTAACGATGCAGTGTTTGATGGCTTTGAGTTTCTGCCATTTTTTTAAGATAAAGATATTAGATTGTTTGGTACGATCTAGCTTATTTGTAAACCACTGCCTTGTGGTACAGGTTCTTTACAGAACCATAGGCTAAGGGAGCTAACCCTGAACAGAAAACTGTGTCACTGTGGCAGCATCAAGGGCGGTTGATGTATGAAACTCCCAACATCTCCCGACCAGCCACTGCAGGAACAAATAGTTTTACCTGTCTGGACATCTTCTTGCCGGTGTGAAACCTCTATTTGCTCCCCGAGAGAGTGCTGCTGGTAACTTGCAAAAGCCAGCAGCTCTTCAACACTTTTGCAGGCAGCTTTCATGAAATGTACAACAGCACAACATCACTCTCACAGCAGAGAGCTAAATGGAGAGCGGCAGTCAAGTAATGAAAGCAGTCTTTGTCGCAGCATCGCGACCGACAGCATGATGATGATGATGAGTTTACTTTAGTTTGAATGGCTAACAATATAGTAACATTAGTGATATTTGATATACAGGGATATACACAAATAATATTGGTGTGAATGTTACAATTCGGACACCACAGGCTTCAGCTATAACAGGTTCTATTAAATTTACTTAGTATTCCCTTCTATGCATAATAAGTGTATAATGTGAATCAAATCTAGGTAAAGCCCTGGGCCCGTATGCATGGAGCAGTGTTAGGCGGTGTGTGGTGTTATCCCTCTAATACAGGGTAGCTACCACTGGTTATCGGCGGCGTCGAGAACTATG
This sequence comes from Branchipolynoe longqiensis, assembly GCA_030323885.1. NCBI lineage: Eukaryota > Metazoa > Annelida > Polychaeta > Phyllodocida > Polynoidae > Branchipolynoe > Branchipolynoe longqiensis. The sequence goes on along the minus strand of CM059187.1, from coordinate 59,671,182 downwards.
TCAAGCCATATGCATGGGCGCTTAAACGGTGAGTGTTAGCTAAATGTGAATGTATTTATAGATTTGGGAAATCCCTCAATTCGACAATATGAATAACGCCGCCAATGCTGCGGCGGCGTTAATATCGGTTCGAATTTAGGGTTAAATTGATAAAATTTCGCTTATTGCGTATGTAATTCCGTTAAATATGACAGCATTAAATAGATTGAGACCTACACACGCACAATAACCGGTGCGGTAACAGTATGTATATCGACGTCGATGTGGTGGCGGCTGGGATTTTTTTAGTTTACATTCGTCGATTCGAAGACAGCATTAATATCGCTTCGTTTTTAGGGTTAATTTGATTAAATTTCACTTATTGCATATTTAATTCTGTTAAATACGATAGCATTGAATAGATTTGGGCCTAATATATTGCCGCCGATGCAGCGGCGACGACAGTATGGATAGCGACGTCGAAGCGGCTGCGGCGATTTGTTTACTTTACATTTATCAATTCAACAATATTAATATCACCGCCAATGCGGCGGCAGCGTTAATATTGCTTCGTTTTTACGGTTAATTTGATTAAATTTCACTTATTGCTTATTTAATTCTGTTAAATATGATAGCATTGAATAGATTTGGGCTCCATCCTGACACTAACCTAACACTAACACCGCTGTAAACCTGCTATGGGCTGGGGTTAGAATCTCCGACTTTAAACTCGGGGTGTTAGGTCTAACACTGCTCCATACATAGCGACTTTTCGGCGCTGAACCAGAAATCCTGCCCTAACCGTGGTTTGCCTCGCTAACACCGCTCCACGCATACGGGCCCTGGTCACATACCCGATAGTGAACCTGGTTGAATGTAGTTGAACGTAGGATAGATTGACGTGGGTCAAACATTGTGTAAGTATGTTAAAGCTGCATTGTCCTATGAAGCATCACATTTTCAAAACCAAAAAAATTATATAGATTTGACTCTACATATATAACTTAGATATTGATGCACATATTAAGCATTTATTGCTACATAGAAGAGAACACTGAGATAATTTTATAGAACCTGTTAATGTTGAAACCTATAGTGTCAGAGTTTTGGCGTGTTTGCCAAAACTAAGTTTGCATGTTTGAATTTCAAATATCTCAAAAGTTATCATTTTAAAATCAAAGTTACTTTAACCTGAAATAAGGTAGATTATAAAGATCAATTTAATATATTTATCTCATAAAAATGACTAAAGTACAAACCATCGGACTATGCAACTTTAAACTAGGGTGAAAAATGTTAAGGTATGGCAGGTTTTGGTGCGCATAAATACGTTACAGCACGGATGCCAGTAAGTTAGCCTCCACTACAACGTACGTTATACCCCTGTCACACTACGACGTAACGAGCCAACGTGAGCCTAACGTGACGATTTTTCGTCATTACGTTGCCGTACGTTGGGTTACGTTATGATGACGTCATAATGACGTTAGAGTGACGTCGAGCTACGTCATATTACGTCGTGTTACGTCGGCGCGCGTCAAGGTTTTGAACCTGTTCAAAACTTTCGACGTATCTCGACGTGAAGCCGTCACGTCGGGATGACGTGACAATGACGTTAGGTAGACGTTCCGCGATCGTTATAGCAGCGTAAATGACGTTAGAGTCACGTTATGTCACGTCAGACCGACGGCCCGGGTGGGAGCAAGGTGTGGGCAGCTTTTTGCACGTTACGGTCACGTTACGGTCACGTTACGGTCACGTTACGGTCACGTTACGGTCACGTTACGGTCACGGTTACGGTCACGTTACGGTCACGTTACGGTCACGTTACGGTCACGTTACGGTCACGTTACGTTGGCGTTACGGTCACGTTACGTCCACGTCGCACCCGTTACGGCGACGTTACGCTCACGTTACACTAACGCCCGGTCACGTCGCCAATTACACCTCCCCCCTAACGTTGTCACGTTACAGCTAAGGTCACGTCGTACACCAACGTTACTTTCACGTTACGCTCACGTCCACAATTTGCATATTACGCCCATAACGTCGACGTAATATAATTATTTTCACGTTCTGCCTACGCTGACGTAGTCACGTCGTAGTGTGACAGGGCCATAAGTCTCCACTACGGTCAACTACGTTCAACTACGTCCAACTACGCTAAAGAACGCTAGAGTATGCTAGAGTATGCTAGAGTATGCTAGAGTATGCTAGAGTACCCTAGAGTACATTAACCAAGCAAAACTGGAATCGGGATCCTGATCACTGACATCTAACAAAACTCCAGTTTTATTAGGTTTTATTTGCTCTCTTACAGGTGCATATATTAATCAAACTTTTAGGATGAATCCTATATTATATTACTCATCTAGTTCAATGGTGGCTTGAGAAACATGTTTCCATTTCGTAAATGACTAACATCCATTACTCAATAATGGAATTGTGCAGTAAGGCAATATTAATAAGAAGTTAATATATATATGTATCATAAATATGTTTTTAAGAATTGCGGGCAGGGTGAGTGAGCATGGCCAGACAAGTTACCATGTTTGCCAGCAGGGGGTGATACAAATTACAATCGGCCTGGCTGCATAACCGATGAACAATTAATAACGGATCAGTACAGTAGATGACTTAGAATATAACAAGGAGTGAAAGCTTCTGATTAATAATACTTGTATAATGTAACAAATCAGATGGTGATACATCACATATACTTCCCAAGACATGTGGAATTACATAGATCAATATGTGGTGTCTAACCAGTTAGTAGCTTCTTCAGTTGATTCTGTTTTAAGGTTGCAGTCTAAACCAGTTCAAACCCTAGTCCTCTCCTTCACTCCCCTTATTTGGAGCAGATGTCCTATTTCAGGAGGTCACGTGGTGTTGCCTCCAGTGTTGATGTTTATGGTCCTCTCCTGTGCCCACCAATCAGGACACTTACTGAGTGGCACCACATGGCTTCCGGCTATGTGGTGGTTGTTTCTAAACACTGAGTGGACAGTTGCTATGGTGACTGACCTATCAATCCCCAGTTCTACTGGTTTCAGCTATTTGAATTGAAATTGTGCTGAATCATGGTTTATAGCCATTATGCAGCATACTATTTCTCAACGAATAGACCGGACGCGGTGGCTGAATCAGTAGAGTGCAGGCCTAAAGTGCCAGATTTAGTCAAACCAATGACTTACAAAATTGATGTTTGTCACTTCCTAGCCAGGCACTTGGCATTATTAGGATAAGGCATGGACTGGTTGGCTCAGTGTCAGGATAATGTGGCTGAGTGGGATATCTGGTCATGCTGCTGGCACCCTGGTCTCCCAGTGGGGCATCACTATAAAGTCGCCATGAGTGCGCACTGTCACAATTCGGTACCCGTCTTGATATGTATGACCTTAGATGTTGCCAAGACCTCAAACTCCAACAATCAATCAACCTAAACCCATAGCTATTTGTAATGTACTGAATGCTCATGGAGAATATAACTGATGAGGATGAATAACCAGTTAGTTCTACTTGGAAGGTAATTTTCAATATCAACCAGGATATGTGGCAGACACTAGTTGTGTATAAACTATAATGGTATAGCCGGGAGTGTCAGATTGCTGCCATGGACTCATTTTATAGTCTGACTCCGGCATAGTCCGGTGAAAATAGCAAATTTTCAAAACCAAAACAATTATCTAAATTTGATTCTACATATCTAACTTAGATACTGGTTCACCAGACGGGATGGCCGAATGAGTTGAGCATCTGTTTCCTGTTTTGGGAGATCAGGGTAATCGAACCCTCGAACCCTCGAACCCTGGTCGAGTCAAACCAGTGACTTAAAAATTGATACTTGTCACTTCCTAGCCAGGCGCTTGGCATTATTATGATAGAGCAAGGACTGGTTGGCTCAGTGTCAGGATAATATGACTGAGTGGGGTGGCCTGATTTCAGTGGGGCAGCACTATGAAGTCACCATGAGTGTGCACTGTCACAAGTTGGTATCCGTCTTGATATGACCTTAGATGTTGCTACGACGTAAAACAATAACAAACAGACAAAGATACTGGTGCACTTATTTAACATTTATCGCCACATAGAAGGGAATACTGAGACGATCTAATAGAATTTGTTACCGCAGAAGGCTATGGTGTCAGAGTTTTGATATGCTTGCCAAAGATAATTTTGCATTTTGCATGTTTGCACTTCAAATATCTCAAAAGTTAGCAATTTAAAATTAAAGTTACTTTAATCTAAATTAAGGTACATTATAATGATTATCTCAGAAAATTGCAGAAACTGAAAACCATCGGACTATACAGCTTTAAGTAAATTCTGAGCACTTGCCAAGCAAATAAATGAAACCAAAATAATAACTGAACCCATTCGACTTCATTATGCCTGGGCTACCGTCTATACAAAGTGTCTTCCATTTTATTTATAACTGCTGTGCCATCACTGAGCCACACTTATTCAATGTAGAAACGGCGCGCTAAACAGACACATCCCACACACACAAAAACCCACACAGAAACAGACAAAAAAACAACACCCACACCCACAAATACAGTGAAACCTCCCTAACCGACCACCTCCACAGATCGACCACTCCCCGATATCCATCGCTTTATTTGGGTCCCAACAATACCATTGTAACCATATTCAAACTCCTTAAACCAACCACCTCCCTAAATCGACCACTTAAAGTCGGCCCCAAGGTCGGTCGATTTAGAGAGGTTTTTACTGTAAACAATTAAAAAATAACCACACAAAAATCAATACTTCTTATCGAGGGACGTGTTTTCTTTTTCAATAAGATCGTGATTGATCATCCTAACTATAGTGGTCTTCTCTGTGATGGAGTGGTTAGAGTGTCCTACTTTTTTCTAGGTCAGACTCCTAATCTGAAGGTAGGTGGCCTGATTCCCCGTGCCCCACCTCTGCCCATTTGGATTTCCACTGATGTGCATAACTTACAGTGTCATCAAAGGCCAGTTTCTCTCATATCATGTCTATGTGGTGTGGGAGGTTAAACGACTCCCCAGCACAAAAAGTGGACTATCTAAGTTGGATATGTAGCATCAAATCTAGACAAGCTTTTTGACAATGTTTGACAGACGGTTTTGACAATGTTATCCTCTCATCGGATTATGCAGCTTTAAAGGATGTTCCCCGTCCTGATATTACCTTCGATGTTGCTGGGACGTTAACCTCCAACAAGCAACCATTAATGGATGATCTAATCATTATACATACACGTGGGGTCCTAACCTACACGCATACACCTCCCGTAACCAAATCCACCATGGTCAATTGCACACCTCACCTAGACATACGCCGTCCTGATATGACCTTAGGTGTTGCCAGGACGTAAAACTCCAACAACCAGCCGTTACTGGATCATGGATGATCTAATCATTATACATACACATGGGGTCATAACCTAGCATTATCCACCTCCCGTAACCAAATCCACCATGGTCAATTGCACACCTCACCTAGACATACGCTGTCCTGATATGACCTTAGGTGTTGCCAGGACGTAAAACTCCAACAACCAGCGGTTACTGGATCATGGATGATCTAATCATTATACATACAGATGGGGTCATAACCTAGCATTATCCACCTCCCGTAACCAAATCCACCATGGTCAATTGCACACGTCACCTAGATATACCCCGTCCTGATATCACCTTAGATGTATGTTGCCAGGACGTAAAACTCCAACAACCAACCAACCTAAACATACCTGTTGCAGATGCTTGCATTTGTGCACCTCAATCATGTTTAGATTTAGTTTATTCTTGCAACATCAGATTTTTTACTAATTCGTATGAAAGCTACTTTTGTAAGTGTACCATATCATATGTAAGTTGTGAACTTTAAAATATAGGCGTTTCCAACTAGCCATTCATTCGATATGTACGAGTCCCCTATTTTAAAATCAGAATGTATATGCTATATATATGCTGTATAAGAATTATATGAGTATAATAATCCGCAATATCCCTCCTTTCCCTCGTCACTCCACTCAGCTCCATGGACTGATGGAGGCTGTCCTAGTCATCTACCACTACTGCTCCAGCCTCCCCAACCCCAGGTCCAATGGTGGCGCCACCACCCCTCACACTGTAACCGTCACTCACTGCACCATATAAATTCACGAGTGAGGGTGGCACGCCAGCATTTCACTTTCTACTCTACTCTGTCTATGTTTTTGGCTCGCTGGCTGGTCACCATAGAGCAAATAGACACGGTCCTTTGACTGAACTCTCCTCATTTCTCTTTCCTATGCTCTACCCTTTTTTTCTCTTCTCCCAGGCTTACTTCTCCCCCTGATCAAGGGAGTTGTTTGCTTGGATGGGGCCCTTTACCTTATCGTTTCTCTCACTTTGTTCTTGTTGCTTAAACCACTGGACCCACCTTTACCCATCCCTTCCTCCTAAACCCTTACTGCTGTCGCCTGGATACAAGTGCTGTGCTACCGCCGGACCGGAGTGATTTGGGGTCGCCCCCAACAATTTGTTGTTTAATTGTTGTAAAGACATCCCCACCAGAACCGTCCCACCAGAAGATTAATCTTCAACCAAAGATTGGACTGATTTATCAGTGCCTCTCTATATTGCTGCAGTTCTGCAGCTGGTAACCGTCATAAGGCTACGAACCCCTCAGAAGTCAGTCAAGGCAAGCAGACTTCCGAGCGGAGGTAATTGAAAGGGGGTGACCAATAAATGGAAAAGCGGTCCGCACATACACAGAAAGGTGAGAGGTGTGTGGGAACAGCACCTGTAACTCTCTAAATATATATAGAGTAAAACCTTTCTAAATCGACCCACCTTGCGACCGAATTTAAGTGGTCCATATAGGGAGGTGGTCAGTTTAGGGAGTTAGAATATAATTACACTGGTATTGTTGGGACCCAAATATAGCCATCGATATAGGGGAGTGGTCGGTCTGTGAGGGTGGTCGGTTAACTGTATATGAATGATGGTAGAACCATTGTCACTGGTGATAATTAGGCAGTTACAGGTGGCTCTTCCAATCCCCAATCCCCATTCATATGTGTGTAGTGGCGCCGAACTGCTCTTCCATCCAAGGGTCACCTCCCCCTCTCACACCGGGCACGGTGGCCGAATCCGTAGAGCACAGGCCTCGCATGCGGAAGACCGGGAGTTCACGAGTTCGGTTCCCGGTCAAGTCAAACCAATGACTTAAAAATTTATACTTGTCACTTCCTAGCCTGGTGCTCGGCATAATTAGGATAGGGCAAGGACTGGTTAGCTCGGTGTCAGGATAATTTTACTGAGTGGGATATCGGGTCATGGTGCTGGTGGCCTGATTTCCCAGTGAGGCATAACTATAAAATCGCCATGAGTGCGTACTGTCACAAGTCCGTACCAGTCCTGATATGACCTTAGATGTTGCTAGGATGTAAAACAACAACAAACAAACAAACCCCCTCTCACCCACCCCCAAGTTTAGGAGCTTGTGTGCTATCCTCACCCACTAGCGATTTGCTAAAAAAAAATCAAATGGGAAAGATGAATAGTAAAGGTTAGCTCTTTCCGAACGCATCATTACAAATACATTACATGATATTTGTATTGCCTTCCATTATAATACTACGTTATATATATGGATATATATATGTATATGTATGTATATGTATATATATGTATGTGTATGTATGTATATATATATGTATATATATGTATATATATCTATATATATTGATACATTAGTTGATCAAGCACGGGAAATTTCAATTGTGGACAATTGTATTCTTCATTCCACAGCTCCTTGCCCTATCCTAGTAATGCAGAGCGTCTGGCTAGGTAGCGACAATGAATCATATTTTAAATCATTGGTTTGACTCGACCAGGGTTCGAACACGACCTACCAAAACGGGAGACGGACACTCAACTCATTCGACCATCCCGTCTATGTATATATACAGTAAAAAAACTCTCTAAATCGACGACCTTGGGACCGACTTTAAGTGGTCCATTTAGGGAGGTGGTCGGATTAGGGAGTTAAAATATGACTACAATGGTACTGTTGGGATCCAAATAAAGCGATCGATGTAGGGGAGTGGTCCATCTGGGAAGATGGTCGGTTAGGGAGGTTTTACTGTATATCGTAAATAGCTGTATTGTCAAATCGCTGTATTGTCAACGATATTAATAAATGGTTGGTTAGTGTATGCTTAGCTTTACTTGTCCTTTCATTTCCATGTCGTATGCATGACCACTTCCGCTGACCTTCACCTTGTCCACCTCACCCATACAGACGCTCCCTCCTCCGCCACGCCTCACGTCCCACCCTGCTTGCTACCGCCTGACCTTCTTATCTAACCCTTGGGGTTGTCTACCATGGGATCATCCAGGGTCTGGAAGGTCTTTAGGTCGTTCAGTTGGCTGAGGTCGCAGGGGAGATCGATCCCCTAAGACAGCATAAGCCCCCCCCCCTACCCTCCTCCCACCAACTCCCTACTCACCCTCACCCTCCCTCACCCCCCCCCCCCCCACTCCCCACCTACTCACACCCCTCCCCTCTCCTCACATATGCACACTTGTTGTATCCGGTTGTATGCTGGTTTCCTGTGTGTGAGACTGTTTGTGGTGGATGTGGGTGGTCTGTTTGTGTGTTTGTGTGTGTGGGGGGGGGGGATAGAGGTAGATGGGGTGGGGTTAGGTGTGGTGGGATAAGGACTGGGGTGGGAGTGTAATGGCCGGTACACACCTACCGTTTGTGCGCGCACACCTCCCGTTTACGATCGAAAACTGCCCGTTTCGCGCACAAAAATCGCTAGGTGTGCGCCCCCCGCGCACACCTAGCGATTGCGATTCGCGCATAAAACTAAGTTTTTAGTGCTAATAGCGGCCATTTACGATTGCGATTCGCGATTCGAAAAACGAATCGGCCCGTTTTCAGTTTTAAGCGGGTCGGGTCGAGTCGCGAGTTTTAGGGCGCGAATCGTAAACGGTAGGTGTGTACCGGCCATAAGGTTGGGGAGGGGGAGGTTGGGGGTAGTGAGTGGAGTTGGTAGCAGTATGGTGGGGTGGGTGGGGTAGTGTGGGGCTGTGGTTCGGGTATGGGGTGCTGGTTGGGCGTGGGGTAACGACAGGGTTGTGGTGGATGGGGTCGGGTGGGATGGTGGTAGCGGGCTTGTGAAGTTGCTGGGAATGAGGTAAGGTGATGGTGGGTTGGGGGTTTGGTTTGGAGGTAAGGAATGGGGTGCATGGCGGCAGGTAGTGGAGGGTGATGGGGTGACGGGTGAGGGGGTGAGGTGGTGAGGGGGTTGAGGGGTGTGAGGGTGTGAGGGTGTGAGGGGTGAGGGTGTGAGGGGGTGAGGGGGTGAGGGGTGCGGTCACGCGAGGAATTGGGATTTGTTTTGGGGGGTTCGGGTTCTTGGTGGGGAATGGGAGTGAGGGAGGGGGGGGGGGACTAGCTGGCGCGTGGAGAAGTTGGAAGATTGGGGGGTTAGAGGGAGGTGTTGGGGGATCGAGAAGGTTGGGAGGTTAGCTTCTTGGCCCTCATCATCGGCCCCAATTCCCCATGATACATGCCCCCCCCCCCCCCCCCGGCCACGTACTTGCCATGCGCGGCGCGTGTCGGGCGGCGCTAACCTGTTGTTCTGTGGTGTGCAGGAGTGATGGGCCACTGCACGTACCCGGTGGCGTGGCAGGACGGGCGGCGCTGGTGGCGCGGCTACGTCAGCTCGACGACCACGATCCAGGACTTCTACTACGAGACCTTCACCCGCGACGCGGTCGTCAAGCATCGCCAGCTCATGCCGCACACCATACAAGGTGGGTCGCATGTCTACCTCCTCTATCTCTCTCCTCTCTCTACTCTCTATCTCTCCTCTATCTCTCCTCTCTCTCCTCCATCTCCTCTCTTTCCTCTCTCTCATCTGTTCTCGCTCTCCTCTATTTCCTCTCTCCTCTCTCTCCTCTCTCTCTCTCCTCTCTTTCTCCTCTCCTCTCTCTCCTCTCTCCCCCTCCTTTTCTCTTCACTCTCTCCTCTCTTTCTGCTCTCTCTATCCTCTCTCCTCTCTCTCCTCTCTCTCCTCTCTTTCTCCTCTCCTCTCTGTCCTCTCTCCCCCTTTCTCTTCTCTCTCTCCTCTCTCTCTCGTCTCTCTCTCCTCTCTCCCTCCTCTCTCCACCTTCCTCCTGATAGAATCACCCCCCCCCCCGCTCTCGACCGTCGGGTTACAACGCCCTACCCTACCCCTCTGGGGGCAAGCGGATTTCCCCCCCTCCAACCCATCCTCCTCCCCTCCCCCTCCCATTCCCCATTCCCCTCCGTCCCTTCCCATTAACCCTTCCCTACCCCCTCCCCATCCGTTTTACCTCCTCATTCCTCCTCCAGCCTCCGCTTCCCCCTCTAATTCCCCCTCTAATTTCCCTTCCACGTCCCGTGCCCCTCCCCTCCTCCCCTCCCATTCCCCTCCCATTCCCTTCCCTTCCCCCTCCCCTTCTCCCTCCTCCTCCTCCCCCACCACCACCCCCTCCACCTCCACCTTCACCTCCCCTTCCCCCTCCCCTTCCTCCTCCCTCCCCTCACTCCACCATTCCCTCACCCCACCTCCCATATTCCCCTCCTCCTCCCTCCCTCTCCTTCTCCCTTCCATTCCCCTCCCATTCCCTCCCCCCTTTCCCCCTCCCCTCCCCCTCATCCTCCCTTCTCCCTCCCTCCGCTCCCCACCCCCCCCCCCCCCCTCCACCTCCACCTCCACTCCACCTCGCCATTCCTTCCTCCTCCTCCTTGAGATCTCATCAACCATCCCCCTCTCCCACCCCCGACCCCCCTCCCCGACCCCTGACCCCTGGTCCACAGCCGTTATCTACTACGCACCCGAGGGACATTGCCTTTACCCAATTCACTTCGAAATTCGCATGTGGGTTCCAATTTTCCTAATCTATGAATTCTCGGTCTCTCGTGCTCTGTCTCCCTTTCTCTCCCTCTCTCTCTCCCTCTCTTTCTTTCTGTCGCTCCCTATCTCTGTTTTCCATATTGACACACATCCGCTGTCCACTGAACACCTCAGGCACATCCATTGCATTTTACGCAAGTGCCTTCAATATTGAAATGGGTTCCCATTTTCATTTTTATTTTATGTATTTGTTTCTATTACTTTTCTATCTTTTTGTTTCGATTTATTTTTTGCTCTCTATCATCTATGTTTCTGTCTCTCTCTTCTCTCCACTGTTCTCATCATTTATCTCCCCCTCTCTTCTCTTTCTCTCCTATTTCCACTTTCTGTCATTCTCCCACATTTTCTCTCTTCTCATTAACACGTCTCTCTTTCTCTCATCGCTCTTTCTCTATTGTGTTCTCTATATTCCGCGCTCTCTCTCTTTCTAAATCTTGGAAGACCAGTTTTTAAGTATCCCTTCGGGCGCCACAGGTTCTTCTTGTCTTCTGCGGTTTAAAAATAATAGAAATTCTTTCAGCTGAAGAAATGATGAACCGACTGCTATTACTAGCCGCTCCCCGGGGCCGACCCTCGTTACTGTCCTCCATTGTGTGTGAGCTGCATCGCGCGGTCACGTGCAATGGCAGTCGAGGATTGACCTTTGCGTGACCTTGCGATGCACATGCGCCATTAAGGTGATGAGAAAATATTGTCATGTATCGTTAGCCCCCGTGTGGCCACGCGAAGAGACCATAGCTGCAGGTAGTTTGCTGAAAGTTCTGTACATAATGCCCGCCGGACTTAGTGCACAGGTGACCGCCCCCCCCCCCGTGTCCTGGCTCCCCCCCCCCCCTACACCCGTCACCTGATGGCCCCCGGGCCCTGACACTGTGTGCATAGTTATGTACATGTGAGGGACGGCGGGGGTCAGGCCCCTGGATGGGCCTGCAGCACCAAACCACACCCGCCCCTCTTCTATTCTAACCAACGCGACTCATTTTGGAGCCGGTGTAGCAGGAAATCGCAAACCCTGTAAATCGCAAACACCCACTTGTGATTTCCTAGGAAATCGCAAACCCCCATACCATATATGGGCATGCGGGGTTTGTGATTTCCTAGGAAATCACATATCCCCCCAGGACATCACAAACGCCCCATGTTTGGCAGTCTTAAAACAAGCACATGTGCTTTGTGTTGGTTTGTTTTGCTTTTAAAGTTTTCACAATGCACCGTGATGCTGGAATTACGAACTGGTCTATTGTAAAAAATATATTTATGTAAGCATGATTAAGCCACATTAATTTTATATAGGGGGGATCCCTCACAAGATGGATCAATTGATTATATTTAATTTCATGCCTGGGCCATATTCACTTTGATCACTCACAAGAAGGATAGGGGAACAGGTATATTTTTTTCAAAGATACTAGACTATTTCATTAAGAAAAGCCAGTACAACTATTTGTATCATTATACCGTTTTCAGCTCATGTGCGGTCGGAATTATGAACTGGACTATCGCAAAGATGTTTTCATTAGGATTAATCCATCTTGATCCTCCTTGAATCCATTTTATCCCCCCAGATCTGGTAAAAGTTCAAAATCAAACATATAGCTCCCATGCTTGGGGTGATAAATGCTACAAAGCATGGAGGGTTTGCGATTTCCAGGGGGGGTTTGTGATTTCCTAGTCAATCGCAAACCCCGGGGTGTCCAATTTCCAGGGGTTTGCGATTTCCTGCCACACGGGCATTTCGATCAATATGGCACTCTTGTTGTTGTGGTGATGGTGAGGGGTAAGTATTTGAATCCTCAGAATGCATCATTCATCAATCAACACAGAAGTGCTGGTCTTGCGGTGTGATAGTTGTGACAATGGTGACAATGATGACGATGATGATGATAAGAGTGATGACAATGATGACAATGATGACGATGATGATGACAATTATGACCATAATGACCACAATGATTATTTATACAATTGCTTTGATGATGGTGATGATGATGATGATGACGACAATGGTAACAACGGTGATGAAGAGGTTGACAATGATGACAATTCATACAATGGTGACGATGATGACAAATGCAATGATAACGACGATGATGATGACAATGATGACCACAATGACCACAATGATGACGATGATTACGATGATGATGACTTCTAGTAATGAGTTGGCATATGAGAACGAAGAAAGTATGCTCTTTAGTATTCCAGCAGTGATATATGTTTTAAATATAGTATATAATATTAAATTTGTATTAAGAAATATGCTTTTTAATGTGGGTACTTTTTTTCAATTTCATTTAAGTGCATTTCCACCTATTTAATTACGCTGATATTAACTTATCTCGCTTAGTCGTTATATATTAGGTGGACATTTCGGTTATTTCCGATCTGTTTTCTCTAGATAGGGAACTTTTTAAATGGGTGATTATTCCACCTAAGGAAAACACAGTTTTTGAAGCTAATTTTCCTGAAACCAACGTTACTTCATTCGGTAGTGATGGCCGAATGAGTTGAGCATCCGTCTCCCGTTTTACTAGATCGTGCGATTCGAACCGACGGGTTGAAACCCTGGTAGAGTCAAACGAATTACTTAAAATTTGACACCTGTCGCTTCATAACCAGGCGCTCTGACATTATTAGGATAAAGCAAGGACTGGTTGGCTAAGTGTCAGGATAATGTGACTGAGTGGGATATCAAGACATGGTGCTGGTGGTCTGGTCTCCCAGTGGGGCTGCACTATAAATTTGCCATGAGTTCGCACTGTTACAAGTCGGTACCCATCCGGATTTTTTGTTGTTCTTGAAGATGTATACTGCCTATTATGGATAAGTCTGAATAGATAGTTTGTCGATAGAAAGCAGGAGTCCGACCTAGAAAAAGCCGGACACTCTAACCACTACGCCACAGATAACGCCACAGATGTTGGTTGGAGTGTTATGTTCTGGCAACATCTAATATCATATCAGGATGGGGACCGACTTGTGACAGTGCACATTCATGGCGACTTTATAGTACTACCCCACTGGGAAATCAGGCTGCTGGCACCATGACCTGATATCCCACTCAGTCACATTATCCTGACATTGAGATAACCAGTACTATCCCTATCCTATTAATGCAGAGTTCCAGGCTAGGACAGGGCACGGTGGCCTAATTGGTAGAGCTCGGGTTTCGTGAGCTAAAGGGTGGGACTTCGGTTCCCAGTCGAGTCACCAATGACTTTAAAATTGAACTCCCGACCTTCTTCACTCTAGACCTTAGATGTTGCCGGGACGCAAAACTCCAACAACCAAACAACCTTCGGTAGGGAAGCACTCATGTTAAGTGGGTAATTTTCCACCAAGAAGAATGTATTAGGTTTTTTTAAACTAATTATCCTCAAATGCACCTTTTCCAACTACTCTTGATCTATGAGTTTTAATAAAGCCCGTGAACATTAAAAAAAGAAATGTTGTTACCATCAAGTTCCAAGTCAGTTTTCTTCCCACATGTGACAAATTTCCATTGCCGTATAGACTACATCACAGTTCCAGCGGCGCGGTGCATTGTGGGATGTGTCAGAGCAAAACAAACCCATGAGAAGCACATGGCAAATGCTAATACACTGGGTGCAGCTATGAAATGTGCTAGTTTCAGCTCATATCAGCTCTTGTTTGAAACATAGAATACCAGCTGAAAAAATATATTTAATATATTAAGGTATTAATCTTTTATCCAGCATTGCATTTACATCAATATAATCAGCACATCTTATGCCATGTGCATTTAGATTTAGACAAATCTAGGCACTCAGACGAGTGTTAGAGCCATAGACAGAGTAAGTTTTACTTATTTTATTCATGTTTTTATTTATATCCTATGGTTAATGACATATGTAGAAATAGAAAATGAGTAGGGTTAATCAGATATTGGTTATATATTTCTTTGAAACAAGTTTTTGTTGACACATTTGACATTATAATATTTAGAACAAGAATTACTTCTGGTTACTCAATGGTGATATAAACATCAGCCTGTAAAGTGACTGAAATTGTATGTTTCTTAGCTCAAAATGCTTAATTATGGAGAGTTGTGTCTTAAACATATTCATTATATTATTATATTGCATCCTTCCGTCCATCTTTGTGCCAAATTGTTATGTATTTCTATTAATTTTGAATAAAATGGCAGTTTTGCCCTACACGTTTCGGCAAACTCAATGGCCGTATGCCTTTGCTTTGCTCCCAGCGCCGTTTTCAGCGCATGCACAGTCGGAACCGTGATATTCACAACATGGACCAGGTGAGTGTCTTTATTTATTACTTGTACGCAGAGCCAACTCTAAACTAGATGTTGGTTGGTTGTTGCAGTTTTCTGTCCTGGCAACATCTAAGGTCATATCAGGATGGGTACCGACTCATGACAGTGCACACTCATGGCAACTTTATAGTGTTGCCCCACTGGGAGACTAGCCACCAGCACCATGAGCCGATATCCCACTCTGTCACATTATCCCGACACTGAGACAACCAGTCCTTGCCCTGTCATAATAATGTCGAGCGCCTGGCTAGGAAGTGACACGTATCAATTCTTAAGGTTGACTCGACCAGGGTTCGTACTCGTGGATTCGAATCCCACGATCTACCAACACAGGAGACGGGCCATCCTGTCTGGTCATCTCTAAATTAGATGCTCGATGAATTAGGCTTGGATCACTCGCTTTTTCTGGTCGGCTCCGCGTCAATTTATTCACGGGTTTCCGCCAACAAACTTCTATGGTGTAGCATGGGCCCATGTGTATAGGTGTACATGTGCATGTGTGTTCATGTGTATAGGTGTGTATATGTGTATATGTGTATATGTGTATATGTGTATATGTGTATATGTGTATATGTGTATACATGTTCATGTGTGTATGTGTTTCTGTGCATATGCGCATATGTATTTGATGTGCTTTATGTATATGTGTATATATGTATATGTGTGTATATATGTATATATGTGTATATATGTATATATGTGTATATATGTGCCTATATATGTATATAGATATATCATAGTTATATGTATATGCATATATATGCATGTATTCGTGTATATGTGTATACCTGTATAAGTGTATATCTATATTCGTATGTATATGCATGGGGATCTGTATTCATGTGTATATATGCACATATCTATATATGTATGTATTTATGTACATATCTCTATATACATGTACATATACACATACATATACAGGCATACATATATCATGTAGGCTGGTGTGCTTTCATGTTTGCTGTTATTACAATTGCAGATGCGTATATATATATATATATATATATATATATATGTATATATGTGTGCATCATGCATGTGCACACACATGCATATATATATGTGTGTGTCTGCATGTACATATCTATATATATGTACATATACACATACATATATATGTGCATATATACTTACATATACACATATATACAGGCATACATATAGCATACAGGCTGGTGTACTTGCAGGCTCGCTGTTATTACAATCGCACACTCGTATATGTATGTATATATGTGTATGCATGTACATATGTATATACATATATATATATATATAATGTCTTTATGTATATATATGTACATATATAGGTACATATACATGTACACATATACATATACATACACATATATACAGGCATATATATAGCATGCAGGCTGGTGTACTTGCAGGCTCGCTGTTATTACAATTGCACACTTGTATATGTATGTATATATGTGTATGCATGTACATATGTATATATATATAATGTCTTTATGTATATATATGTACATATATAGGTACATATACATGTACACATATACATATACATACAGGTATATACAGGCATACATATAGCATGCAGGCTGGTGTGTTGCAGGCTTGCTGTTATTACAATTGCACACTCGTATATGTATGTATATATGTGTATGCATGTACATATGTATATATATATATATAATGTCTTTATGTATATATATGCACATATATAGGTACATATACATGTACACATATACACATACATATACACATATATACAGGCATACATATAGCATGCAGGCTGGTGTGTTGCAGGCTTGCTGTTATTACAATTGCACACGCCGCGTGGCTGCATCCTGGTCGCGTTATGCAAGCATCCTCCCGCAGGGGCTCGACCTGCGTCTTAACGGGGGATTTGTTACAACCATAGAGCACAGTCCAAGAAACTATCACCAGGCAGTTTCTATCCACTCAACACCAAAAGCACTCTCTGATGTTACTAACCTCGCCACCAGACGTGGTGGCCTAATAGGTAGAGCACGGGCCTGGCGTGCATAAGGTCGAGAGTTCAATTTTAAAGTCATTGGTGACTCGAACGGGAACCGAAGTCCCGCCCTTTGGCATGCTAAGCCTGAGCTCAACCGATTTGACCATCGTGCCCAGTCCTAGCCTGGCACTCTGCATTAATAGGGTAGGGATAGTACTGGTTAGCTCAGGGTCAGGATAATGTGACTGAGTGGAATATCGGGTCATGGTGTCGGCAGCCTGATTTCCCACTGGGTCAGTACTATAAAGTAGCCATGAGTGTGCACTGTCACAAGTCGGTCCGCATCCTGATATGACCTTAGATGTTGCCAGGACATAACACTCCAACCAACACCCAACCAACCAATTAACCTCACCCGCCGTCGCGAAATATTGTAGCAGACAACATTTAAGTCCCCTTCAAGAGTTCTCTAGAACGCGATTGCAATGGAACGCTACGTTATTTCAGTGAAATATATTAATAGCAAAGAGCAGACGACAACAGCGACGCTCGGTCAGACTCTCCGAGCAGACGACAACCAGAAAGTGGTTGTTTTCTTGCACCGATGAGTTATAACAGCATACCTACGTAGGGGCGGGAGTGGAGGGTGGAGTGGGGGGGGGGGGGGGGTGCGGACTAGTTTAATGCTCCAGAGGGATGCCCCGTACCTGGGCTGCATACAGCGGCAATAACTTATGAAACCCGCGAGGCGCGGCAAGCTGGACAAGAAAATCTAATGCCAGGGAGACGAATTCTAATGAATTGTAACCGCGGCACCAAGCAGGGTCCGTGTAAGGCGCTGCGACGATGCGCATATTTCTAGGCGCATCTTATATAGCGCCATGTTATAAATATTGTCGGGGCAAGTGAGGGGTAAACATGGGAATTATTGCACCCTAGAGCGGGGTTTTGAACCCACACTTCTTGCCATTCCGGTGTTGCAGTTTCCGTGGTACGCCAGTTTGCCTAGGGATACATCGCTTCTGCGCATGCGTCAAAATCGAACAGCATCGTCAATAACCTTATAAATTTAATATAATGTTTTTGGTAAAGATGTTTTCTATATGTGTACCAAGCGATTTGTTTCTAGGTGGTGTGGTTTTAGAGATATTTCACTTTTTCTGTATTTTCTGTATGAAGATTGCTCACGACCATTGACAATGCCTTGAGTTTGATGGTACATGCAGTGCAAAACATTAGTTTTATTCAAAATTAATAGAAATCAAGAACCCTAACCTAATATAATCTGTTTGTGGAATATGTTTTCTGTATGTGTGCCAAGCAGTTTGTTTCTAGGTGGTGTAATTTGAGAGATATTTGACTTTTTATGTATGAAGATTTGCTCACGGCCATTGACAATGCATTTGAATTTATATGTCCCTCGCAAACTGGCATACAGGAGAAACTGCAACACCGGCACTAGTGTGCTAACCATTACATGGAATAGATGCCTTGATGCAATCACCCTATCCATTGCCTACCTGTCTATGCGGCTTCTTGCCTGAGTGGTCAGTGTGGACTACTACACTAGCCCCTTTGGAATTGTAAGTTGTTTAAATAGTTTACATCCATAAGTTGTTTAATGCTTACAATTACACACCTACATGCAATGTACTTCCATATGGCTAGGTTCAACAACCATACAGCATGTACCTTGTATCCTTGTATGCGATTCATATCATAGCAACCAGTGTTGTGGGGGGGGGGGGATGGGAAATATAGCACCTGGAGCAGGCTTCGAACCCACACTTCTCGCCATTCCAAGGCTAGCATACTAACCATTACATTACATAGGCTCCCTGATGCAATCACCCAATATAGTTTCTATCAAGATTCTAGGAAACACACCAGCTAACGCCAGCAAATTCAAACGAATTACTGCGCATGACGAAGCTGAACAGAGCATCCTCACCACATGTAGTGGGCCTTGATGGTGGAGTTTCCGACTTGGCCTGAGAATACAGCTCAAACACTCTAATCTGATCTAATCTAATGTAACAAACATAGTTTATATAACATTGTATTTCTCTTATTTCGATTACTGTTCCGTTACTCCATCTCTTATGAACTACTGATTCCACCTGCATCAGTTTCCAGAATCATCACTGACTGGGTCTGCGCAGTCTGGACTAATTAAAAGATGAAGTAATGAAAATAGCTACACTCATAACCACAGTCCGAATATGCACTACAAATTACAATGTTCGGTATAAAACCTAATCTTACATACCAATCGACATTCACGTGGAATATTGGGAACTATTCTCGGCTGCTAGTATTCTATTTCGGTTTGGTTTGCAATGGAATGTTTTGCTTGTTGGAAGTCTTACTTCCTGGCAACATCCAAGGGCAATGGAATGTTTCTGTTAAATGTGGAGTCTTTCTGGATGAAGATACAGCTAAATATCATCGGTCAAACTAAAAGCATTAACGTAAGTAAAGGTAACCCACCAGGTTGTGAACTCCATTTCAAGAAATATTCGCCTGGATTTGGCACGGCACAACCTGCGCATGCCCGGTGGTAGCAGTTGAGTAATGCGTTAATCAACCTTATATGTATATGGGTCACTCTCCTGGAAACTGGCCAGAAGTGTCACATAGAGAGTTAAGTCTAATATTTGAATTTATAAAAAAATTTGAAAGCTGGAAATCTCCCCTTTACACCTATGTAAAATATAAATTGATGAGATAAAAAATAAAGGTGTAGTCCATGATTAAGCTCTGTCTTATGGCAGTATAACATGTGTGTCACACATGTAACACATGTTTAGGACACCACACAGTCTGCTTAATAAAGATCTAATCAGAATTAAATAATATCATACTTAGAAGCATATTAATCAGGGCATAATATACAGAAATATGTAGTGCTTATATTGATAAAAAAAAAGAAGTAATTCCCAGCCATGCTTTATTCACTGAATAATTAGTGTAAATATTTGTGTGGCATCCAGACACCACTGGTTACACGTGTGATGGAAATTTGTAATGTTATTTCTGAAGACATCACATTTAAACAAAATAAATTTAAGCATGCATACATGTTAATAAATACTTCCTTTTTTATTTGGGAACTGTTTTGCTTGATATATCAATGCAATACAAGATGTTAATAAGGATTCAACCATATCGCATATGTCATGTTACAAATGACTGACTGTAAAATGTTTTTTTTTTGGGTACAAAAACACTTCATAACTAAAAGGACCAAAGTTGCACACACTTTATTTTATTTCCCTTATTTCTTTCATCAAATCTGAACATGAATATGAAAAGTATAAGGAAAGAAATAAGTAGGAAGTTTTTTTTATTGATGTTTTAAAATCCCACCTCATACTGACAAGTTTTCAGGAGAGTGACCCATATGCTTAAGGAGGCACTGGAGGGAAAGAGGCACAGAGAAGGGTAGATTGATGGGCATAAAGGGTGCATTCCTTACCCGAGGCATGCGGCATGCGGTATGTGAATGCGAATGCGACAACAAATCAAAATGCCTTGAAGTCAATGGACTACATTCCTTAGAAGCAGTATGCGAATGCGAATGCGAATGCGAATGCGAATGCGTCAAACCGATCGGTCCCTGTAGCGATCGGTGCAGCATGCGGCATGCGGCATGCGGCACGCGGGTGCGAATAGAAAACCATCAGTCGCATTTGTCCATTAGTTATAGACGAGGAGAGGCGACTGAGCATTACGGAACCGTCACGCACAAGGCTTCTTTCTGAGAGGAAACATATGGTAGTGGTGGTGGTGGGGGTTCTGGATGGGTTTGGGTTGGTAAAAATGCTACCAGTGCCACAAAAATATGAATAGTTATCTATAATTTGGTAATTATGAAGGTAGGAACCCCCGTGTGAGGTACAAAGAGGTACATAGATATAAATGCAATATGAGGTCATATACAGTGCATTATTGAGTATACTTGTTTATTTTTATTTTTTAAATATGCCAGTCGTGTGCTGCATGCCGCATGCTGCATGCCGCATGCCGCGTGTAAGGAATCACGCCATTCGCATACCGCATGCCACATGCCGCATACCGCATACCGCGTGTAAGGAATGCCCGCTTTAGCCCAGGCGCTACTGATTAACTAGCTTTTAGTTTCAAAGTCATATTTAACTCAATCAATTATGCAAGGCTACACGTAACTGCCTCTGTCCAATTACCCTGCTCTAGTAAGAAAGAGGATTAATACTAAATTACTTTAGTGCCCAACGTTGTACCCTTGAACATTAATAGCACACTGATACCATTTCACGGGAAGGTAATATTCCGTAATATGGGGGCAGTATTGAAGGAAGCAGAGTGCGAGATGGTGTGATGGAAAACCATTGCTGTCGGTGTGTAGCTATATATATATATATATATATATACATACAGTAAAACCTCTCTAACCGACCACCTCCACAGATTGACCACTGCCCTATATCGATCACTTTATTTGGGTCCCAACAATACCATTGTAAGGATATTCTAACTCCCTAAACCGACCACCTCCCTAAATGGACCACTTAAAGTCGGTCTCATGGTTGGTCGATTTAGAGAGGTTTTACTGTATATACATATATATATATATACATATGTAAAGTCCTCAGCTGGAATCTGTTGATTATCTTGGCAGGCTATAATGAAATCAATACAGGCAAGAAGAGAAAGGAAGAGTATAAAGAATGAAAGTAGAGAGAGAGACAATGCCCTCAGGTTTATTATTATATAGTGGTATATGGATCTGGTACACCTGACTCTATTCTCCAATGAGAATCAAGCATTTATAGTTCCACCAATGAACATCAAGCATTCCTGTGTCACCATGGCTACCGTGATCTGCCCACCACCACCATGCACTGCTTCTGCCTGCCTGAGCTGAGTGTGTGGTGATCCGTGACCAACAGAGGGGGGAGGGGGTAGTGAGTAGAGCTCCAAGTGCCCCTTACACACTATCTCTAGTGCCTCTTTCACACTATCTACCTAATACACAATGACTATTGACCATGAGTAATGCATCACCATCAACTACATATATACAATTATGCACCTGGCACTATATACCATTTACCATATAGACCATTTGCATTCCCCCACCATTGCGTTTTATCAGAATATTTTACACATATATATATATATACATATACACATATATGTGATGTATAACGAATTATGCAAGTATAAAGATATGTAAGGGTTAATTGTTGCTTTATTGTTATACTCCGTAAGACAAACACTGTACGGGTGGCTCCACCTACCCTCCTCGCCTCCACCGGATGTAGACCAGTGTCAGTCGCACCGGAGGATATACCACATATATATATATATATATATATATATATATATATATATATATATATATATATGTGGTGTATAAGGAAGTATGCGAGAATAATGATATGGAAGGGAATCATTATCATATTATTATACTCCGTAAGACCCAACATTGTACCGGTGGCACCTCATTCGGCCTCCCTTGCCCCCACCGGATGTTGACCTGTGTCAGTTCCGCCGGAGGATTTTTACTCAACCCACTACCTTTTCTTGTTCACTACCGTATATCTCTCTCAAAATAGTATTTTAATATCTAGCAAGGGGTTAGAGGCCCTTGACCCTAAAAAAATAAGAGAAATCCTCCGTGTGACTGACACTGGTCAACATCGAGTGGAGGGGAGGTGGACCTAAAATGGCGCCACCAGTAGGTGTTGGGTGTTACAATATAATAATTAGTATTATCGTCTGTATCTTTATACTCGGATAATACAGTATATATCACATATATAATATATATATATACATACCGCTGAGTATAATGGATGATATGTAATATGTAAATGAGTGCTTTACTCTATGAGTGTCATCTATGACATCATTAAGGTTGAGAGCCAACTCCAGTCTGGGAGTATTGGGGGTCAGACAGGATTGACGACCACTCGGCTAACAGGTCCAAGGCCTATTATAGCTGTATCCTATTGATAATAACTGCGCCGACTCGCTGGGAAGGCTACGAACAAGTTGGTCACTTATGCCAACATGGTAAGGCCAGGCATGCTAGAGTCCGAGGGGTAACACAGACCACAGGGCAGCGGGATACAAACGAGACACATACCTACAACTGGCATACCAATGAGCGTGTGTGTCTGACAAGTCGGTC
Source organism: Branchipolynoe longqiensis (assembly GCA_030323885.1). Lineage (NCBI taxonomy): Eukaryota > Metazoa > Annelida > Polychaeta > Phyllodocida > Polynoidae > Branchipolynoe > Branchipolynoe longqiensis. The sequence goes on along the minus strand of CM059187.1, from coordinate 59,647,850 downwards.
AAGTATCGACAACAGTTAAAAGCACTCTCACAGTCAGCACTCCACCATTGCCAGTATGTATACACATCTATATACATATGTGCGCGAGTGACAGTATTCGTGGCACTGGTAGGGGTTGGGGGGGTGGGGGGGTGGCGCCACCTGTCCCAACCATGAAAAGGGGGTCACCCATAAATTAGTACACAACTTATGGATGATAATATAGGGAACATTCCCTTCCGCGCCTTTACACATCACATAATAAGCAGGATATAAATATATAGGTATTTATATATGTGAAGATTAACATCAAGAAGACGGAGGTGCTGTACCAACCCAACTCTATAAGAACCCAAGAGGAGGAGATCATGGTTGACGGAAACAAGCTGAACTCTGTTCTGGAATTCACCTACCTCGGAAGCACTATATCAAGTGATGGACGCATTGATGCTGAAATACAGAGGAGGATGGCCAAGGCTAGCGCATCTTTCGGCCAACTACGCCAGAGACTCTGGAACAACCACCATGTGTCCATTCGGGTCAAAGGCAAGATCTACTGTGCAAATCGTGCTATCCACCCTACTCTACGGAGCCGAGGCCTGGACAGCGTACAGACGACAGGTGAAAAAGCTGTATGCCTTCATGATGCGACATCTGCGTTCAATCATGAGGCTAACCTGGAAGGACAAAGTGACAAATAAGGAAATACTCGAACAGCCAGGGCTGCCCTCTATGGAAGATCTTCTGATCAAAAAGAATCTCCGGTGGACTGGACACCTCATGAGGATGTCATCAGACAGGCTACCAAAGCAGATCCTCTATACTCAACTGTCTTCTGGTTACAGAAAGAGAGGGTGCCCTCGTTTCCAGTTCAAGGATACCATCAACAGAAACCTGAAGCTGAGAGACATTAAGACCGACTCATGGACGCAACTCTCACAGCAGAGATCTAAATGGAGAGCGGCAGTCAAGTAATGAAAGCAGTCTTTGTCGCATCGCAACCGACAGAATGATGATGATGATGATATATGTGATGTATAATGCATTATACAAGTATAAATGCTAAGGGAACATATATACTTTGCTGCTTCCTCCATTGGCGCATTGGTGGAGTGCCCCTCCCCCGCTGTCGGGAGCTGTGTACCGGTGGCCCCCCCTCGCACCACACTCACTGGGGGAATTTTTCACATCCTGCTTCATAGGAATTAAATATGAACTTTGCACACCTAGATAAAAGATTCACCCCTACACAGAGTAGGGGTGAATGACAACGTAGTCGAAATACAGGCAAAATTTGCTTTAGTATGGACTAGAAAATGGATTTCCTCGTTCCAGTATCTAATGGCTACTTATATCGGAACAGAGTTGATGAAATGGGAGAATGCAAAAAGGCAATCATTATGGCGACCACAGAATGCTGCTGATTTCACTTTTAAAGTCCATTGAACTAAACGTGTTATTAAATATTTTAACTCAATATGAAGATGCGTAAATATGAAGATGCATATGAAGAATATATTTTATTTCTTAAATTAAAGTTGCATAGTCCGATGGATTTGAGTTTTGGCCATTTTCTGAGATAAATATATTAAATTGATTGTAATAATCTATCTTATTCAGTTTGCTGTGGTTTTTATTTTAAATGGCTAACTTTGGAAATGTTTGAATAGCACGCATGGACGCTAATTTTGGCAAGCACGCCAAAAGTGTGACACCATAGGCATTAGCAGTAACAGGTTCTATTAAATTGCCTCAGTGTGCCCTTCTATGTGGCAACAACTATTTACCAAGTGCATCGGTATCTAAGTTAGATATGTACAATCAGTTTTAGATAACTGTGTAGTGGTCTGCACTGACCTCTCAGGCAAGTAACCACATAGACAGGTAGGCATGGGGAGTGTGTTGATATCAGGGAGCCTAGGTGGTGTAATGGTTAGCACACTGGCCCGGAATGCAAAGAGATGTGGGTTCGAGTCCCGCCTAGGCCAATTTCCCATTTTCATCACCCCATGACACTGGTTGCCTGACAGATCCTGTACAAGCTGCGCGTATGGTTGTTGAACTACCCTGTGTATGTATGTGTAAGTGCATTGCCTGTATGTATGTAATTTAAGCATTACAAGACTTACAATTCAGGGGACAATGTAGTGCTGCACGACCTCTCAGGCAAGAACCCATAGACAGGTAGGCAACACAAACACACCCCAACAAAAACACCCCCACACAACCCACACACCCCCATGATAACTGTTTTGGTTTTGAAAATCTGATCTTTCATCGGACTATGCAGCTTTAAGAATTGACGTGCTGATTTCTTTTACCCAGCCTTTCGCCACTTTTTCTAATGGGTTGTTTTTCACTTCTACTCCAATCTGTTATCTACTGCACACCGAGATTCTAAATAATATATTCCTAATAATACATGTTTTCCGAATTCCGCTGGTCCCTGAAGAATGACTGAAGTTGAGACTCAGCATGCCGGATATCAGTTATTGCTTCGAGGCGGAAGTCAAGGTTGGTTCGTCCTCCCACTCCTATCCTTCACTGTGGCCCCTTCCCATTAAACTCATTTTCTACCAATAACCAGGCGCCTCTTGATGACTAATCTTGATAGGGGTTTTGCCGTGTATTAAATTCTAATGCAGATTACAATGATTTTTATTTTCTCCCAGAAAGTATTTTACATGAGATAAAATACCACTTCCTGTATCATGGTGTACGCGTATTATCCAACATCATCACCTTCCACATGTAAGCTGTAGCTGTGACCTGGCGTGTTGGGTTACAGCGTCATCCTGACTGAGGGACCAGCAGAACTCAGAATAGCTGCATTGTATCTGGCGAGAGCTCTTCAATAGTAAGTACTTCGCCAATGAACAGATTGTAAATAGGCGAGGCTATAAAATATGATAAAATAGAAATGGGAATATAGAGACCAACGTGGTCGAGCTCAATTTTTGTATGACTGTTCTGTTACAAGTGTTAAAGCATGTATGCCTCAGACAAACGGATACTTTGACTGCGTTGAATCCTCTTGGTAATAGGTATTGGGAATCCCATTTCCGGGTTTCCGATCTCATAATCCCGTCTTGGATATCCCCCTCCCCATCGTCTACCTTGACCACCCCCCCCCCACCAGTATCAATATCCAGGTCACAGCCAATATCGTTTAGTTGACTTCAATTGATTATTTGAATATATTATAAAATAGACTGCCTCACATTACACGGTAACTACGAAGCTTTTATTTATTATGATTTTTTCTGTTTAATGTTGCAAAGTCCAGTGGTTTTGAGTTTCTGTCATATTGATATATGAGGTTAATCGTTATAAAGTTACCATATATGTTAGTTTAAATGCCTAACTTAGGAAGATAGTTGCAGTCTAAACATGCAAATTTAATTTTGCCATGCTTGTCAAAACTCTGACTCCTGAGGCTTCAGCAGTAAAGGTTTCTATATTCCCTTCTATGCAGCAAAAGATACCCTCCATCCAATGTTATTACCATTTCATTTGAAAACCATTCTCAAACTGCATAGGTGCTCCTGAATCCTTTCAACTGAGAGTGATCGTTAATCCTGACTGATCCCCTGTACTCCCAGACTGGAGTTGGCTCTCAACCTTAATGATGTCATAGATGACACTCATAGAGTAACGCACTCATTTACATATTACATAGCCTCCAAATGACAATACTTACACACAATACTAACACACTCATTTACATATTACATATCCTCCAAATGACAATACTTATGCACAATACTAACGCACTCATTTACATATTACATATCCTCCAAATGACGATACTTACGCACAAAATAATGCACTCATTTACATATTACATATACTTCAAAGGAAAATACTTATGCACAATACTAGTGCACTCATCTACATATTACATATATTCCAAATGAAAATACTTACACACAATACTAACGCACTCATTTACATATTATATATCATCCAAATGACAATACTTACACACAATACTAACACACTCATTTACATATTACATATCCAATGACAATACTTACACACAATACTAACACACTCATTTACATATTACATATCCTCCAAATGACAATACTTACACACAATAGTAGCGCACTCATTTACATATTACATATCCTCCAAATGACAATACTTACACACAATACTAACGCACTCATTTACATATTACATATCCTCCAAATGACAATACTTACACACAACACTAACGCACTCATTTACATATTACATATCCTCCAAATGACAATACTTACACACAATACTAATGCACTCATTTACATATTACATATCATCCAAATGACAATACTTACACACAATACTAGCGCACTCATTTACATATTACATATCCTCCAAATGACAATACTTACACACAATGCTAACGCACACATTTACATATTACATATCCTCCAAATGACAATACTTACACACAATACTAATGCACTCATTTACATATTACATATCCTCCAAATGACAATACTTATGCACAATAGTAGCGCACTCATTTACATATTACATATTCTCCAAATGACAATACTTACACACAATGCTAACGCACTCATTTACATATTACATATCCTCCAAATGACAATACTTACACACAATACTAACGCACTCATTTACATATTACATATCATCCAAATGACAACACTTACACACAATATTAATGCACTCATTTAAATATCCTCCAAACACTGGAGATTGTTCCTTTGAACAAAGCCGAGGTATTTTTGGTGATGGTTAATTGTATGGCCTATCCTTAAACACACTTTGCTGATGTTAGCCAGGAAACCTATTGCCAGCCACATTGCAATATGATGCGCGAAAAGGAAGAAAGCAAGGCGGGGGTGGAAAGAAAGGCGTTTTATTGACGCCTCAACAACAGAGTATACAGAGGAAGAGAAAATAAAAGGCTCATGAGGAACAATGGAATGATAGGGCTCAGGAGGAGCAAGAATAACGGGCTCATGAGGAGCAATGCAATGATAGGGCTCATGAGGAGCAACAATAGGAATGTACAGGGGAAAAATAGGAATGTTCAGGCAGAGTTAATGTTGTATATGATGAGTGTCAATGTCTGTGGATGTTCAGTGAGGGGGTGCCGAGGAGCCCTCCACCGCTGAAAGAGAATGGTCTGGGAGGAAAGAGATGGGTGAGTGGGTGGAGGAAAAAAGGAAGAGAGCTGGAAGGCGGCAGGAGGGCGAGTGCCTGAGGGAGGCCGGCGGGCGGCCTTATAAGGGAGAGGGGGACGGGCGACAGCAGGTGAGGTGTGAATGCTGCCGGCCCGGGGGAGGGCGAGAGGCGGTGAGCAGCGGGCGTCGGGTGAGGCGCGAATGCTGCGCGACACGGGGGTCGGGTGAGGTGAGAGCGCAGCCGCGACAGCCCGGGGCGGGGGAGGGTCTCTTCCTCTCCTCGCATCAAGCGTAATGCTTCGCAATACGACCGATGCGCGAAAAGGAAGAAAGCAAGGCGGGGGTGGAAAGAAAGGCGTTTTATTGACGCCTCAACAACAGAGTATACAGAGGAAGAGAAAATAAAAGGCTCATGAGGAACAATGGAATGATAGGGCTCAGGAGGAGCAAGAATAACGGGCTCATGAGGAGCAATGCAGTGATAGGGCTCATGAGGAGCAACAATAGGAATGTACAGGGGAAAAATAGGAATGTTCAGGCAGAGTTAATGTTGTATATATGATGAGTGTCAATGTCTGTGGATGTTCAGTGAGGGGGTGCCGAGGCGGGGCACGTAAGGGTGGACCGCCTCGGAGGTCCAGGTGCCCTGAGGTTCCCTGGGTGGGGGGGGAGTGTCCGGGGCCTAGGTCGACAAGGGGCGGGCGGCCAAAGATAGAGGAGGCCCGCTCCTTGGAGAGATCCGGTGAGGAGGTCCGGCGAGGGTTGAGCAGGAGGGCAGCGACGTCCTGAGGGCTGGGTGGGGTGGGGGTTGGGGTCGGGTCGGGCGGGTTGAGGAATGCGGTGTCGTGAAGATCGGCGGCTGTGCCAACGGAGGAGGGTTCCTCGTGAGGCTGGGCTGGGCTGTGGTCTGAGGGTTCCTCGTGAGGCTGGGCTGGGCTGTGATCTGAGGTGTGAGGT